>JANEYF010005035.1:0-169154 GCA_029963845.1 Rhamnusium bicolor | reverse complement strand
TTAATTTGACTTTTTAAGCATGTATTTGTAAATGTATTTAATTTAACTTGCATACTTTTATACTGTATGCATTTGGGTTTTATCTATTTTTCAGTAGAATTTATAATTATAGCAATAACAATTACAAATAAAGATTTTTTTTATAATTTATTTATTTTTAAATGCATAGGAACATAAATTCAACAAATTATTAAATGCAAAGTACACAAGAAAACAAAAGATAACAAAACGGCTAATCATCGATGAAATAAATAATAGTGTCATACTAAATGAATGCCACAACTCAGCTCACAGTTTAGAGAACCAAAGTAATTTTTTATACCCAAACCTCTCCGAGATCATAGAGCTAGCCAGTTAGAGAAAAATACTTTAAGAATATGTAATGTCTCCAGGGAATAGTTGTCCACTGCACTGGCTAAATATTTGTTTGTATTTTCAACTATCATATCTAATTTTCCATCATCCAAGAACAGTTTAAAAATTTCAAGTGGATCTTGGATCCGCGCGCAGGACCAATGACGCCAGGCCTTTGGGTTACAATATTTTTTGCCGCGCTTCTCACCATCTTCCGTGATTGATGTTTTCTCCAAATAGTACCGTCTTTACCAGTGAAAACCAATCTTACATTATCTTCACTTTGAACATGTGATTCACTCACAGCATCTTCAAATTCTAACTTCTGCTCCGTTTCTGTATTTTCTTCACATACTTCAATGTTATCCTCCTCGTCTTTGTCTTCGTTGTCATAATCACCATCGTTCTCATCAAACACACATTCTTCCATAAGACGCTGGAGCCTTTGTTGTTCTGCTTCGTAGCTCATTATTCCAAGGAAACTTTTCCTAAAAATATATTTCTGTATAGAAACAATATTTCTCTACCTTAGTTTTATTATTTATTTTATTTATTCCTTTATTGTTTTATTTTTATTATCATTCCATTTTCCACATTATTTTTAGTTGCCTTACCAGTTCAAAACACAAATAATAGGTAATTATAATTGTTCTTAGAAACTAGCACACAAGTAGTGACGTTGGTCTAAAGACACCGAAATTACTAATAATTCAAACACGTGTTAACTCTTCTCTTGTTCGGCACGCACTGCTATCTCCTACAACAGTAATAATAAGCTAGCAAGAAGCATAAGACCATTTTTGACTCGATGGCGCCAAAATTGAAAAAACAAATTTGAGTCAGTCTGATAGACCGCACATAATCACTGAAAGGTTAAAGATAATTACTTCAAAAATATATTATTTACTTGCACAACTTGTTCCTGTTACTTTTTTAAGACCAATTTGGAGTGCAATTTTTTACAATTGGGATAAAATGTCACTCAAATTTTTCTGTGTTTTGTTGCAAAAATACTATTATACGCTGATACTTAGTACCAGAACATGTAATGCAAGCTTGCAGAAATTATTTTAAATCTCTATATGGACGTCTGAACTCTACAGGGAATATGTAGGATTTGTTTACAACCTGTATTACAGATATTGGGTAAAAAAATGTAATGCCGGCATTATAAAGTGAAATAAAATGTACCTGTCTTTTTTCAGAGACTTACTCTCTATGGAAATGCTTCGCCTTGCATGTAAAAAGGGCAATTCTTACAGTGCGTGATATGAGACATATAGAATCGATTCATATTTCTAGTGGGTCTTATACAAAATTTCCCAAGGAATCCATCTATCTAAACAGTAACTTTCAAATTTCGCTAAACACCGCTTAAAATTGAGTGAATATATCAGCTTTAATTTCAGAAACCACTATTTCCATCCAACCATTACAATCAATTGCCAATTCCATTTTAGTCAATAACAATTGATAATCACTTGTCAACTATGGCAAATGTTATAATCAAAATCCCACTATATGACAATTACAATCAAAACCTGCGGTCTTTGATTGCGAGTATGAATTCACAGTCTAAGACCGCAAACTCTTAAGTTAAACATTTTATTCGTTTCCTGTTAAATTTTACATTTTGGAGTTAGCGGGATCTGATTCTATATACCTCATATACAAAAAACAACTTTTATTGTATAATTTATTTATCATAAACATTTGGTCATGAATATTTATTTTGTATAATATAGTGTATAAAATATACATACTACCTTCCTCATCTACGAACTGCCCTAATCATTTTGCCATCAGCGTCAGTGATTCTTAAATAGATTAAACCATATTATGGAGCATAATAATAATTTAGATATGTTTAAATATCTAACGTAATGTTGAGTTATTATATTCTTTAATAATCCGTAATATTTCTCGGAACTTCAAAACAATATTTTATTATTAATTATTATTACATTTCAACTTGTAATGTTGCTGTCTGGCGTCGACACAGTGAACGAAACAGTTACAGTAAGCAAACCCAGTGCGCGCTAAAAGCTTTTGTATTCAACTCGCTGTAACTTTTTTATATTGAAAGTAATTATGGTCTTTTCGGCCCAACTTTGCCACAGACTTCTTTTTATATCAACAAACAAATATCGTTATTCGATGAGTCAAAATTTCACTGCACAGAAACGACAAGGTCTTATAAATTTGTATTTTTCTGCGAGACGGCTCCACAGAAAGCAATTCAACAGTGTCAATATCATGGCCAGATACAAGCAATCATTTAGCAAAAAAAAAAAAAATCAGCTCAATAACATTTTTAATAATGAAGATATGCGAGAAGCATTAAAAAAACGGATAACTCTGAAGTCATCGAATGGTATAGGCCTCTTTTTACAAACGTTTCTCAGGCGGCTCGGTTCCCTACTAGTGGGATATACAGGAAACTTTTCAGTAGTCACTGGTGCGTACACCTGTCTCGACCGGTTCCTCACCGATCCGTTTCAAAATTAACCGGCCACCAGAAATAAGTTGTTTCTAAACTACCGATGGATATAACGGTGAATATTGAAAAGTGCCCATACAGTAAATACCACATAGGTGTGAACATTAATATGAACAATTTACTTTTGTCCACTGTAAATCAGTGGAGGAGGATCGCGGGTCACCGTTGATGCAGAAACAAAGTTCAGCACACAATACATTCATATTCTGGAAATAATGAAAGTATACTAACTGTAAGGGAGAAATTAAAAAATAAGTAAATGGCACCACCGAAAGAACAGAGAAATTTAAATTATTTAGATGTTCTGATATTTTTCTCTAAATTTTAATATTTAACCTTATGAAATAACCCTAGGATGAAAGATTGAAATTAGAAAAATTTCTATTCGTTTCTCCAGAAATACGTAAATAAAATTTCCTCCGGATAAAATAGTTGTACACCCTCCACAACTGATGCGATATTGCCATCTGGTGTGTGGAGTGCGGTCGCTTATTCGCTAGACACAACCTTGAAATTGTTGATGTTTGATTAAGTCTTGTGCGTGTAAAAACGTCGTCGGTCACTCATTAATTGGTCATGTTCGCCCCTTGGTTCGATCATTATAATATTTAGTAGGACAATTTTACTAGTCTCTTTCAAGAAAAATATTTGTGTTAAAATCTGCCCTTTAAGAGATTTCATTCTGTCGCTTTTTTATAAAAACATATGAAGATACTTATTTAGTATTAAAAATGTATTATAAATTTTTTTAATTATATCATGTTCCAGATTGTGTCAATCGAAGAAGAGGTCCTTGAGGATGTAGCTCCAACAAAAAGTCCTTTTACTAATAAAGATTGGCCAAAACATGTTGAAATGATCAAAGCAACTCAAAAAAAGTAAGCATTTTGTATTTTCTTTTAATATTCAGATAATTTATTGCATATTACAATTCTTTTATATTTGGAAAAAGTATTTTATAAAATTATAAGCTAAACAACTTTTTTGATCTAACTATTTCCAAAATTTTAATTCTAGTTTGTCCTTGATACAAATATAATGTGTATGTCATTATTAATTAAAAGACATTTTGCATATAACAAAATATATCTGCCAATATGTCAACTAGTCGGGCATTTCTACGTTAATTGGAATAAACTGCTACTAGATGGTTTTACAACCTTTTATTTCATGTCACTGATATATGTTAGTTCAAATTTATTAAAACCGTACTGCCCATTGTGGAACTTGCCTGTTCGATACTGATGATATGGCCAATAACCAGAAACCGATTGCGGTCCTTTGACTTGAGTGAATTCCCTGGTGTTGGTTTTAGTGCACCGTAAAACGAGGAAAAAGTAGCTTCCTTCTTGAAAAAAAATTTTTTAAGGTATAACCACTTGGGACCTTCACAGCATGATAGCCTAGGTCCTTGGCCATCTGTAATGGCCAATTACAACATTTTTTTGGAGGTCAAACTTTTTTTATTACGAAGAATGTCATAAATTTGTCAAAATTAAATTTTCTTACTTTTTCACACATCCCTCATGATATCTCCGGAACCAATCGAGATAATTGTAGGTATTTTTTTTTAATTGATAAAGGAAATGTGGGCGAAGGTCACTGCTTTAATTTCGTTTTTATGGAAAATTTAATTTTTTTGTAAAACTAGGTGAAACTGGAACGTTTATCTTCCTTGCTGCATTTTTTTTCGTAAGCGAAAAACTTTTTTTATTTTAAGGAATTTTGTCATACCATATGTGTATGAAATAAAGTTTACACTTCAAGGAAGTTTTTAAAAAAAATTCAGTTCTCTACGACTTATAGTTTTCGAGATTTTGTTTTTTTAAAGTTACGAGTTTTTCGATCCTAGATGCGCCTCACTGCGGCGCCACTCAAGTGTGTACAGTGTAGACTATTGAATACAAGTAATCTTATATTATACATAATATATTGTCATTTAGAAACAAGCTTTTCTTTGCGTAATGTGAATGCGAATGAGTATTATTTTTATTGAGTTTTTACATATTATTTAATGCTTAACAATGGAATGTTTATTTTATGTTATCAGAATTAAAATCAGGTAATACAAATCTGGTAAAATCTGTTGATACTGATGTCCTGATTTTGCTTTCACATTATTACTGTGAAACACCAGATATGTCCCATAGGAATATATTTATACAATTAGGACATAGTAAGAATATACAATTTTTGTCAATTAACAATATTGTGGCAAATTTAGGAGAGGAAATTTGCAAGAAAGTATTAACGATTCATTGCCTAACTGGTTGTGACACAACTAATGCCATGTATAAAATAGGGAAGAAAACGGCATTCTATGTTTTATATAAAAATTTAAATAATTTAAAAGATTTAGAAAACCTTCCTTTTCTGTCAGAGGATAAAGCGATGGAATTAGGGGTAAAATATACGCTTTATTTATATAAGAATAAAAACAAAAATATAAAATCCCTGAATGAGATGGGACTTAACAACAAGTACAAATCGGCCAGCTTCTGAGCTGCCTCCTACTGACCATGCTTTTAGACAACATTTAAAAAGGTAATAATTATTTTTCTAGATCGCCCATACCTATTAAAAAAAGAAACAAAACACCTACATGTAATTATTTTCTTTTTTGGTATAATATAATAATAACACCACATGAAATTACAACCCTCTTTATCCCTGAAGGTCTGGAATGACCTTGTGTGGGAGAGGGCTACAGATTTAGAGACAATGGACACACACCCAATGTCCGAGTATACTACGATTAATCTCTCTCACAGAAAAATCCCAGTTCCTCGACCGGGGAATCGAACCAATTCCAATTCCAATTTAAAACATTTATTGCATATTAAAATACATCACAAAAACTTAATTAGAATGCCACACTCGGCATTGTACAAACAAAATCGAACCCCCGGACCCCGAAGTTTTGAGGCAAGTACATTACCTCTAGACCACGGAGCCAGGTGTCTGTATCAATTAAAAATTTAGTATAATAGCCATATACAATACATGCAGATGGAAGATCCAACTCGATACGGTTGGATATTTGAAGAAAATGTTTGGAAGGCAACTTTTTCTAGTCAAAAATCTGTGCCCGATATTGTAAGGCAAAGTTTGTCAATAAGATGTTCCGACAGGGTCTGTAACAACAGATGTACCTGTTTTGCTCAAGGTTTGAAATGCTGCAGTGAGTGCAAATATGCAAACTGCTGCAACCAAGGAACTGTCTAGATATTTTTTAGATTCCGACGTTGACGATTTTTAAAATATTTTTATAACAAGTTTTAAATTTATGTTTTAAAATAAATAATTATTTCGTATTTTTTTTAATTCAATTTTAGGTTTTAATGTATAAATATAATGGATTTTAAATAATGTGCAATGTAAATAATGATAAGTAAAACCTAAGTGCTTATGAAAATAAAATTTATATTAAAAATATGTCAAAAATAATACTTAATAGTGTGCACCCACAACACGCATAACACACTGATTAAAGCACAGTAGAACCGGGGGAGATATCCTGCCCGCAGAAACTTAATTTCAAATAACAATAACTTGAAACGTACAAGTCGTAGAGTATTGCGTTTTTTTTTAAAAACTTCCTTGATGTGTTAATTTTATTCCCTATGCATATACTGTGGCAAAATTCCTTAAAACAAAAAAAGTTTTTCGCTTACTGAAAAAAGTACTGCAAGAAAAATAAATGTTAAAGTATTACCTAATTTTATAAAAAACTAGGTTTTCCATAAAGACTAAATTAATTCAGTCACCTCCGCTCACGTTTCCTTTATCGATTAAAAAAAAAAAAAACTTGATTATCTCAATTGGTTCCGGAGATATCGTGAGGGATGTGTGAAAAAGTACGAAAAATTAATTTTGACAGATTTATGACATTTTTCATAATAAAAAAAGTTGGACCTCCCAGAAAATGTTGTAATTTCCCATTTTAGATGGCCAAGGGCCTAATCTATTATTCTGTGAAGGTCCCATGTGGTTGTACCTTAAAAAAATTTTTTGAAACGTTTTTGTCGGTTTTTCAGTGTACTATTTATTACATTAAATATTTGCGCTCTTGCATTTCTTGAAATAATTCCTAAAATAATAAACATCTCATTTGTTTGGTATCTTTAATTTATTTAGACAAATGATAGTAACCTTTTTTTCCTTTATAACAGTATTCAATGATGCTGGTACATCCAAACCACAAAATACTACATATTACAACTTCTGATGCCCTTTGTTTAGTACAAACTGGTGTGTACAGATGTACCAGGTGATTTTATGAGAATTACAACAGTGGCGGCTGGTGGATTTAGGTTGTACCATATCTCAGTATTGGAGTATGGAACCCAAGCAATATTTGAGGGCAGACTATCAGTACTGATTAAAGAAGTTTTGCAGAAAAAAAATTGAGAAAAAAGTTACAAAAATGCGCAGCTTCCCCAGATTACTTCTCAACCATTAGTAAAATCTTTGTGAACTATTTTTTTCGTAATTAGAAGGAAAATTTATCACCCCGTTTTTTTTTTTGGGTTTTGAAAATTTTGATTTTTTGTAGTTATGACATTTTGAAATTTACACAATGAAGAACTTAAATTTCAAAGTAGTTTACAAAAAAAATCAAAATTTTCGAAAACCAAAAAAATTTTCCTTCTGATTACGAAAAAAAAAAATAGTTTCCAAAGATTTTACTGATGGTCTAGAAGTAATCTGGGGAGACAACACATTTTTGTAACTTTTTTTTCTCAAATATTGAGATTGTATAACCTAAATCCAGCAGCCGCCACTGGTTTACAAATACTTTCACGGTGAGGTCGTTATTAATTAATATTTGATTTTCAAGTTTAACTGCCTCAGCATCAAAATTGATTGTATAGAAAACAACCTTGGATGTTAAAATTTTTTTATTCCAGTTTTTTGAAAAATGTAACTTCAAAATTTTGTATTAAAATTTCATATTGCTGGATTTGGTTTTGGTATCTACATTCAGGATCTTTTCGAACAATCGGCTTTTATTTTGACAAATATTTAGCTAAATTTGGAAAAATAGATGGAGTTGCCATTCTCTTTCAATTTTGGTTTACAGGCAATCATTTCAAACGTTCCATCTGGTAACAGGTATTTATCAGGTTTGGTAACTTTACCGGACTCAAAATGCAACTCGCATACTACAAAATGTTTTGATGGTGTCCATTTTTTTCCTAGGGACAGTTTTGAGCCGTTTTTGTTTTAACCCATCGTCCTTGGGGGAATCCAAAAACAGTTTTTATGCCTTCAGTTTTTCAGATTAATTGTAATTTGACTTACAACCCGAGATACAACACCGCATGTTTATTTACCTACTATAGGTTATATGTGTACGGATGTATAAAACACATAAGAACTCGTGAAAAATTAGATTGTATTTTACATTATCACTACACAGCACTATCGACATTCAATACACGTTAATTTACAAGAGTCTAGAGCAACTTGTTAAAAATACTGATTTGAGGTGAATAAGGAGACGCTTTAATACACATACACAGGCAGCCATTATTCGGAACAACAGGTCGTCATGCAACGTTGTACGATTTCTTATTTCGTGTCTGG
Organism: Rhamnusium bicolor; assembly: GCA_029963845.1. Taxonomy (NCBI): domain Eukaryota; kingdom Metazoa; phylum Arthropoda; class Insecta; order Coleoptera; family Cerambycidae; genus Rhamnusium; species Rhamnusium bicolor. Next base: position 160,711 of record JANEYF010005035.1, on the reverse strand, counting down.
CACGCAAGGAAGGCTGTGACCCCCCCTCCCTGTAATTTCGTTATTTTTGTTTTTACGAAAAAATGATAATTACAAAAGTTATGACTTTTTATGTAGATTTTGAAAATCGTACCAGGAAAACAATGGAAATTCACACAAAATGGCTACAGTTAGTAATTTAATTTCTTAAATTGGACACCCTGTATATTTTTACGTTTTTGAATTTTTGTTTCTGGTTGTGTAATTATGTTTTCTATCACAGTTTTTAAAGAGATCTTTGTTTTCAGTTACAAATATTAGATTGATAAATGTATTAACTAGTTAATGTTAAAACTTTGTTTTTGATAACAAATTTTCTACAGCTCTCCTTTTGTTTCACGTTATATATACAACGTAAGCATTTTTTTTTTGTAGTACAAATATTCTTTGCATGTCGACAGAATTTCGCCAAGATAAATTTCATACCTTATTCTGTCGTTTATATATGCATGATATACTACATCAGTACTTATATTTTCTGAAATTGCCTTTAATGCATAACAGTAACTGGCAATGTTTTTTGGTAAGTAATCTATATGTATCTTCCAGTCTAACCATCTATCTATATGCATACCAAGGAATTTTACGTTTTCGATAGAAATTAAGTTTTCATCTTTGTTTTATTGAAATGTTTTCATTTATTCTATTTGCAAAGAATAATGCCTGCCTTTTCCTAATATTTAACTGAAAATTATTAGATGAAAAATAGTCATCAAATATATCTAATGTTAGTGACTTTGGTTACTAATATTCTTTGTTACCCTCACAAAATATTACTTTAATATCATCAGCATATAGAACTAAATATTCATCAGTTATATTAGGAATTTCATTTGTGTATAAGATATAAAGTAAAGGGCCCAATATTGACCTTTGAGGTACACCTTTTTTCATAGTTATTGGTTTTGATTTTAGTAAATTTCCATTTTTATCTCTTCTACAAATTGATTTGAGAGATACGATTTAATAAGGTTTAAAAATGTCCCTCTGATGCCATAATTCTCTAGCTTTTCACATAATTTACTATGATTTACGCTATCGAATGCTTTTGATAAGTCAATGCACATTGATAATATAGTTTTATCATTATTTAGGGAGTTTAGCATTTTTACCATAGCTTGATATATTGATATATCTAATAGTTGATTTTCCTTTTCTATAATCATTTTGTTGATCTGAGAGTAACGAATATTTTTCTAGAAATTTTGTAATTCTGTTGTATATGAGTTTTTCAAAGATTACACTGATATTAGGTAATAACAAGATTGGTCTATAATTTTTTTCATTATCTTTTTCGCATTTTTTTTATGTAATTCTTTTATATACGTATTTTTAAGTTGATCTGGAAAAACTTCTGTGCATCCGTTTAATTTCCGATATTCGATCAGTGAAGTTAAGCAGCACTGATCGAGTCCGGCAATTGGATGGATGAACGATAGCTCGTCTAACAGTCGGTAGGCTGTCAATAGACAATCCCGGGAAGGCCGCTAGCCTGATGCTGGCGGAGAGGCAAGCCCGGGTGGAGGATCGAAGAGACCTACCCAGGAGGTTTGCCACTCTGCTAGCGGTGCAGGCGGGCAGGCCCAGGCGGTGGGTCAGTTGACAGTCGAAGACCGTGGTTCGGAGTCCACGCTAAACTGTAGGTCCCTAGGTAAAAAGGGCCCATTGTGGCCTACTTGCCTAGTAAAATAAGTAGCTACTACTACTACTACTACAACATCTCGACAAGCTTTTATAAAGTATTCATTTAAATTATTTAAAATATGGACTTGATCTTTATATTTGTTTGAAAATTTGTCCAAAATTGTTGATCTGTCATTTTTTTGTGAAGTTATAGTTTTAACACGTGACCAAGTAGCTTTTGTTTTATTTTATGCTTTCATCATATACTCGGTATTTGCCATGTTTTTAGCTTTTTTTTTATCACATTTTTTAAAATTTTACGTGTTATATTGTTCAGCAGATATTTCACCATTATTCTTCTTATTCCAAAGAAAGCGCTTTTGTTTACAAGATGGTTTTATGCCACTTGTAGACCACGTTTTTGACCGTTTTTAAATTAAATCTTGAATGTTTTACTATGTTAATAAATTGGTTGTACGCAATATTGACATCATTTATATTCATTATCGGATCAAAATCTACCTTTTCAAATTCTTGTCGATAGTGTACCAATTTATTTCTTGAGAAAATTCTTTTTTTGACATGCTTATTGTCGGTGGTACAAATTCTCTATTTAGACTTAACAACTGTGCATAGTGATCTGAAAGAGCTGTATCTAAAACTTTCCAACAATTAAGATCTCTAAAATTTATAAATATTAAAAGAGTGGCTGGATTTTTTTGTCACTCTTGTAGATTCAAAAATTGTCCGAGTTAAGTTTTAAGAGTTTAACAAATCTACGAAATTTTTGGTCTGTACATTTTTTTTCTAGTAAATTTATAGTGAAATCACCACAAACTATCAGTTTATGTGTCCTATATTTTGCCTATAGATACTCCAAAATTTCTTTTACCTTCTCAATAAATATATCTAGAGATCTTAGATTCGTCCTGTATATACAAAGAACTATTTTTGATTTTTACTTATTACACAAACACATTCAACATGGCCTTCTACACTTTTTTTCAAACATCTTTTTTCTTCAAAAACGAATTCGTTGTTATTGTAGATGCACATCTCTCCATGCTGTGTTTTTGTTCTTGAAAAAGATGATATTATATTATATCCCTAGCTTCATATATTTTTCTTCATGTTTCATCCAGTGTTCTGTGAAACATATTAAGTGGGGTTTTTCTTCAAGCCTGTCTAGGAATAACTCAATTTCTGAAGTTTTATTTTTCAATCATTGTAAATTTTGATGAAGCACATTCAGTGTATGCATAGCATGATTGTTCTTTTGTTTTTGTTTATTTTCTTCGTTTGATGATTGTTTGAATGTTTGCATATGGACATCATTGGTATGTTTCAGTTGAACACTGTTGGGTAATCGCTATTTAGTCTGGGTAATTAACTTTTTGTTGCAATTGTGTAAGAATTCGTCTATAAGCCTTATAATCTGTATTTGGTATTTTTAAAATTTTGGCTGCATGCTTACAGTTACTGCATACTATGTATTTCTAAGTGCACTCTCATTTAACTTATGCTCACCTATACACTTCGGGCAAATACCCTTTTCATTTTTGCATTTATTTCCCATATGACCCAATTTCCAGCATTTAAAGCATTGAACAATATTTACATGATCAACATACCGACATGTTCTCCAAGCAATGTATAACTACTTTTCGTTTTATCTGGCTGTATGTGTCCTGGATCTAATTCTAAGATGCTATTGTTACCGTTTTTTTGTTTCATATTTGTATATAAGTTTTATTGTGAGTTTCTCATGTTCTGTGTTTATTCCATTTTGTAATAAAATTTTTTTCAATCTCGAATTATTAATTCGGTTATGAAATACTCAATATTACTAATGTCCCGATTATAAAAATATCCCGATTATTCCCATCACTACTTTTCACCGCGTCTTTCCCTCACTCACGCACTTCCCACTTTCTTCAGTCCGGCTCACGCAACTTTTATTAGATGGTTCGGTACAAGGTTAACTCATTTTAATTACTAAATAAACATCAGGAGATGGGCGCGTTGCAGAATTCTCAAAATCACCCTGTACATGTAACATATTAACTACAGAATTTGCATTAAATATTTAACGGCATGTTAAATTGAAATATTTTTGAATATTATTAACATTTGAAGATCATACTATCTTATTGCCAATTCAATACTGAATGTGGTTTCGTTATAGGCAAAAATCTGTAAGTGTTTTTATATTTCGTAGTTGTGACATAATCAAGTATTGTGTCTATAACTATTTAACTATAATTAATTCATAACAGAGCTGGGCAGTAACTAGTTACTTTTAACTAAAGTTATTAACTAGTTACTTTTTCGGTAACTATAACCATAATTTAGTTATTTTTATAATATGAGTAACTGTAACTGTAACTTAGCTATTTTTTCTAGAAGTAACTAGAAGTTACTCTGTTTTTTATAACTTAAGTTATTTTTCGATAACTAAAGTTACTTTTGACAACTTAGGTTAGTTTTGGTAACTAAAGTTACTTAGAATAACTAATGTTATTAAAAGTAACTATTAGCTAAAGCTACTTTTTATTTTGACATAAAATTATTAAAGCACTACCTTCATGTGATTCATGATTCATGTGATTCATGATTCATGTGATGTGAATCCCTTTCCTACATTAAGGACTGTATTAGACAAGTTGACACAGGTTAGTATCTTGTTATCATTTGGACGGGCAAGTGTTAGTACTGTATGTTAGCTCTTAGTAGAGTAGAGTGCTTTTTTATTTTAATTGTATATACTTGATGATGTCTGATACAGAGGTAAGTAAATAAAATATTAACAAAAATGTAGATGAGAGTGATGAGAATGAATTTTTCGATTTTAAAGAAAACAAGTTACATCCCCAAAGTGATAATGTTGTTGTTAACATAGACAGAATAGAGAAAAAAATTGAAATTAAACTTTTAAATTATCTAGATGACAGTAGACAACATTTAAATATGCTAGATGACTATAAAATTATTAAAAATATTTTTAAACGTTTCAACACTAATTTACCATCGTCAGCTCCAGTTGAACGGTTATTTTCATTTGCAACGCACATAAATGCTCCAAAAAGGCATGCACTATCAGATTTTCTTTTTGAAAAATTAGTGTTATTAAAAGCTAATAAAAAATAGATTTATTATTAATTAGAAACGCATTTTATATGATTTCTCTTCTCGCCTATTCTCATTATTAAGTACTTCTTAATAGTCCTAACTAACCTAAGATCTTATAAAACCAAAATCCAAATGACAAGATTAGAGTGACTAGTTACACCGACAAGAATAATACAAATGTAAAAGTAACTTATAAATATAACTAGTTACTTCCGTAAAGTTACTAGTAACTTAGTTACTTTAAAAAAAAGTAACCAAGTTACCATGTAACGTAGTTACTTTTTTAATCAAGTAACTGTAACTAGTAACTAGTTACTTTTTTTAAGTAACTTGCCCAGCTATGATTCATAATTATTCACGTAGACAATTTACTGCATGAAGTTATAAAAATTTGTTGTTGATTTTATAATGACTTTCTATTTTTAAAGTAGGTACCATTTTGTTCATTCAACAGTAAATATTTTTCACCTGGTACTTATTTAAGGACAAAACTATGTATATTTCTTTAATGACTATTTTTAGGAGATACCATGATAGGTGCCCCATACCACCCAAAAGATATGTTTGTTTGAAATATGGCCTGAATGAATTTGGAGGAATGGTAGATGATGTTCACCATCAGTTGCTACAAATCAGGTAATATATGTGTGTGTGTGTGTGTGTGTGTGTATGAATAATATTAGCTAAAATCAACAGTATCATAACTTCTTTATTTTTAATATTATAATTTTAATAACTAAACATGGGAGGATTTGGTATTCTCGGTAGTGACAATTTGTATAGTTTGTTCTAAACTAGTAGCGTGTACAGGATGCATTCTGATAGTGTTGATTTATATACAGTTTTTTCTTAACAACATTTTCTGGATATGTATTTTTTTTTTCTTTAAGGAGAGAACTGGAACCTGGCCATCTTACGATAAAAAAATTACGGAATGTATTGGCATAACGTACTTTGGTTGGAAGAAATGGCCGAGACCTTGATGTTAAAAAGATACAACATGGAAAATGTAATTAAAAATTTGATGTTGAGAGAACAGAATAATATTTGATAAATTTTAGGTTACAATGAAAATTCTAGGTGATCTACTACAACTGGAAGTACCAGGCTTGGCAGAAAAAAGACCCTCGGTCGTAATGGGAGATATGATTGAGATTAGAGTTCATGAAGACTACAGAGCATATACGGGCGTTATAAAAAGCGTCAATGATAAGACGGTTGATATTGGCTATGTTCATGAAGAGTAAGTAAGATTTGTCAGCTATTAGTGAATTTCCACATAATGTTCGACTACCAGAAACAAAATATGAGGCAAAGTTCTATTTTGTATAAATTAATGTGATTTCGGAAAAAATTTCTTTGTTGAATGTTTTTCTTCAGAGTGGACATTCTAAAATCATGAAAAATGAGCATCAAATGTCACTTAAATTTTAACGCCAACTAATTTATTAGTAACATACGTGTCGTAACTTATCAATAAATTTTTGAAAATGGAAGTTTTTATTGCGGTAATTCACCGACTTGATATCGATATTTAAGACTGCTTAATATTTGTAATTTATTTTTAAATTTTATTTTTAAGGTTACTAAGTTATATTAGGCAAAATCCTATTATTGAGATGGATGTAAGGTTTGTACTGAGCCGTTTACCTTTGGAAAGAATGCACCAAGGGGTTGACCAGATTGTATCGAATGGGAACCTGCCTTCATTGTTTCCTGATTACAATTTAACTCGAGAAAATGTTCCAATGACGCGGACTATAAGAGATACAGAGTAAGTTTTTATGATTTTTTTTTTTTTAACAAGAAAAATCTGTTACTGATAACTAGACATTGGACTTTAGGTGATTGGCCAAAAAAACCTCAATAATGCGAATAAATCTTATTCTCCAACACTCGCTGATAACGATGTATGTATGATAAACTGATTGTTATGATATAAACAACACGTGTGCGGTGCTCAACCAGTGGATCCCCTCGGCCCTAGTTCTACACATTGTTGTATGTGATTCGATATTTTTCATTATGTAAATTTACCGGCCAATTTTCATTTTTAGCAATTTTAACCGATATTTAGCTGGTAAAAAATCTGGACAAAAACGGTAAAGAAAATTGAACTCTAATATATATACCACTACATTGGTTTTGGTCTGACTTTTAATTTGATATCAAACATGTATATATAAAAGTAATGCTTGATTGAATTTATTAAGCAGGATAAAAATTGGTTCAAAATGCTAGAAATAAATTTAGCCGGTAAATTTACATCACTACCCGGAGTTTAAACCAAATTTACGTTCTCAGAAACATTTTTTTTCCGAGCAAATTGTTCTACTAAAGTCAAATTTAGTTTCTCCACATTTTATTTTCAATTAAGGATGCGTTTTCACCAGATATCCAGCTTAAATGTATAAATTGCCGTAAAAAATAGGTACCTAGGTAGTTTATAATTTAATTAAGAAGACCTCGCCAGTGGTTAGAGCTCAGCTCCCATATCGTTCTTCTGCTCCAAAATAAAATTGGCTCCACTCCCATACTCACAAACTATCAAACGATCCAGCTAACATGACCTCTCTAGCCCGTGGCTCAGCATTGTCTTCAAAGGTAAGATAACTTAAAATAACATAAGCTACCTCCCCCAGCTATCCACACTGGACCGTGGCAGTCGCTCATCTTTCTCAAACCCAAAAAGGTACGATAACAAAATTAAACGTAAATAACGCAGATCCACACCGTGCCGTGGCTACAGCGCGTCTGTCCCCGCGCGTTAGGTATAACTCGAACCATTTTATTTTATTTACAACGAAAGTGATCCAAATTATTTATTTCCGAAAATGAACCGTTACAAAATATGATTATTTAGTTTCTTAAAATGACACCAAATAAAATATTCGTATTTCTTATTAATAATAAAAAAAAGTACTGTAATTTTATATATTAAGTCCATATGATAATTAAGATGAATCGTGTTTTCATTTTTTTGTTCTGATCAATGGAAAAATATTAACAGCGATTTAAAGTTTTCTGTTGGCTATCCTGGCGACGAGGGCGTGCTAACGTCGCTTTAATTAAAAAATCTATAATATTAAGATCATATCTGACCGTCTCCGAAAAAGTCTGATGTCTACTGATAACAGTTATGTACAGGATAGTCCCATATATTTTTCACAATAGCTAACAAGTTTATTACTATACATAAAATGATGTAAAAAAATACAGGGTGTTCTATTTGACTTCAACAATTTTTCGCGGTTTGAAGTTTACCAAATATAACTTCGAAAATGGAACACTTGGTATACTATTATTGAATTTCTTTAAACTGTAGAGCATAGCTCACCTTATGGTCTTTCTGCATGTCAAAAAGCAAATGAGTATCTTTTACACGAAGAAAGTTATAAAGATTATTGTAAACCGTTACACCTGTCAAAATTTTTTAAAATGTCAAATATCTCTGAAACGGCTGGGTTTAGGCATAGGGTATTCTATGTGTTCTTGACTCAGAATTTTATGCTCTTTTTCGAAAACCCTAAAATATATACCCAAGTAACAACTCTAAGATATTTTTGATTTATTTAGGTTTTAAAAGTGCTTTAACATGTTCAATAAAATGATAGTGGTTTTAAAATTACCTTAAGATAAACTAAAACTTCTTAAAGACCACTGATTCTTATGCAAAGGATTTAATGCACTCTTTAAATTAAAATAAAAAAACTGTTTGCTCCTAATGCCCTATTGATCTTATACTAGTTTTATAATACTCTTGACATTGGCTATTTTAAAACTAATTTGCCTTTTAAAGAATTAAATAGCAAGTTGGTTTTAAAACAATCCATTTTGGAACAAATGGTTTTAATGTAGTTTTATGGAGTATCCTTGATGTGGTCATTAAAACCCATTAAGAAAACTATTTTATCTTAAGCCTATATGCTCAATGAAATTCCACATTAAATCCTAAAACATAGTTTTTACTTTTTAAAGAGTAAATTAAGAATATTTTAAAGTTCAAAAGTTTTAATTTAGTCAATTTGATTAAAAGAAATGCCTGTTGGATTTTTGATAACTTTATTAAAACTAATTCTACCCCCTCCATAATCGGAGAAAACACGCCATCTGCTCAATAAACTGATTGCTGATTTAGTGAACCAGTGCAGTCCGTGTACCTACTTTATGCATGAATGAAAATTAGAAGACATATTTAAAATGGAAAATATTAGTGACAAGTATTTTAAATTAAAACGAAGTCACTAAATCCAGCAATCACAAAACCGGCACAATTTTAAGGTTAGGATTTCATACGCGCGCCAGATCCCTTTAAATCAATAAGGCCACGAGTTTGAACATATTAAAGCAACTCGGTTTTAAAAAGAAGAGTAAATAAATGTCTGGGAGAGTAATTGTACTTAAAGTGGTAAATAAAACGCTATTTTAAGTCTTGTAAGATTTAAAATGTTCTATTGCAATCAGTTTTTATCTAGACCACGCCATTTTTTATATAAGATACAGACCCGCCATGATGAATATTTTCAAGAGCCAAAGAAAAAAATATTATTGAAATATATGTGCTTTACATCCTCTTAAATAACTGAAGGACGGTGTGTCCAAACATGCAGTTTAATAAAAAAAATGCATTTGGATGTTTAGATGCAAAATAAAAATTGACGATATTTTTAAAAAAAATTTTAGATAATAAAAAAAACCATTATATTGGTGGCGCTCGAGTTATGTAGAAGTATTTTATTATATTTTGTCAGAAAAGTGCCATCCGTTGGTAATTTTTACCAGAATAGTTTGCATTTGAATATTATTTTTGATAAGCTTTATATGCGTTACGTTTAAAATATTACCACTCTGCCCCATTAGAGACTTGCCGTTGTTTTAACTATTTCACGCATAAAGTTGTCCGACTTTAAAACAAAATAAAACCCTTTTAGGATTAATTATGATTCTCAAGGCAATTTAGTCTGCTGCAATTTTATTTTAAATGCAAAACGTTTTAATACATAAATTTAAGGTTGCCTTGAAGAACTCTTTAAGAATATGAAATTAAAACTAAATGGTTTTCAATATAGTTTTAAAATTTAGTCTTCAAGACCCTTTTAGGATGGGCCCTTTTTGGCTAGAAGCTGCTTTATGGTGATCCTAAGCTTGTCTTGAAGATCATTTGGTTTTATTCGAAGTTTTATTGTATAATTTTAAAGCGACCTTGGAGATATTAATAAGAGCATTAGTGTTACCTGGGTAGGGTATTCCATTTGAAATAAGCAAGTTGGTATCGACTTCCAGTATAACCGGAAGTGCCAGATGCTTGTAATTATTTTTGTTGGATTGACCACACTGCCATTAGTAATTCCCTAAATTTTCAAAATTTTCTGGTTCATACTATTCCCTATATCGATCGATGCAATTCCTGGTGAGACGCCCTATATATCTCGTAAATGTGCATATTATGAAAGTTTAGAACCAATCCGAAAATTTTCCCCATTTAAAGATCCTTCTATATCCAATTAATAAACTTTTTAGTTATTGTGTAAAATACACGGGACTACACCCCATACAGGGTGATCACGCGAAAATGTCCGTTTTTAACATAACTTGGTTGTTTTTGAAGTTATCAAAAATGTAAGCTAATTTTTTCGCAGAATCCAAATTTTGAATAAAAAAAAAATCAATTGCATATTGCGTTTAAGGAATACATCTTAGTTTTTTTTATAGAACATCCTGTATATTTTAAAATAAATCGATTATATCCATTTTTCTGGCTCCGCCTTTTGCGCATTCGCGGCTCAAGATTTTAAAACACTTCTAAACATGATTAGCAATTTTTTTCTTCAAAATATGAATTCTGTGAAAAAAATTAGTTAGTGAAGATCCTTACACCATTTTTGAAAACCTAAAAATAACCAAAATATTTCAAAAAAAGGATATTTTCACATGGTGACACTGTACATTATAATACTGTTATAATTAATCAGCATGCAGAAGGACTTTGGTCAGTAGCCTTTGAATATAATATTCAATAAAGAACATTTACTATTATTATTATTAAATGTGATATTATTTCAGATTTTTTTAATAGTCAGATCGTTTCTAATGTAGAACAAAAAACTGCTGTGCTTAATATACTAAACGCTTCCTCAAAGAATGCTCCTTATATTGTGTTTGGGCCTCCTGGTACCGGAAAAACAGTTACAATTGTTGAAGCTATTTTACAAATTAAAACGAAAACAACACACAAGATCTTGGTGTGTGCTCCTGCAAATGCAGCTTGTGATATGTTAACTGAAAAATTGATGATGCACTGCACTAATAATGAGTTGCTAAGGATCATGTCGGAAACTGTGGATAGGTAAGTATTTTTTATATTTGATTTAGTTTTTGTCAAAGTTAAGCAATCGATACCTCATCGGCAGAACATCGTAAATGACATTTTTTACGAAAATGAGATTTTTGTTGTATCGTAAAGGTCTGGTCTCGGACAAGTCCTTGGCAAAGTATAGTAAGCTGATTCAAGGCATAACCATAAAAAAAACAAAATTATATTTTATCGTAAGAAACTGTAACACATATAGTCATGTTAAATAAAACCGCTAAGATATCGTAAGCGTCAAAGGCGCCCGGCAGATTATCGTAAGATCAGAACCACGTGGTACAAAATTTGTTGCTTACGATGCGGATTTGTGTCTTACGTTATTTTAGTTGTGATAAGTTTATGAGAGAAGAGTGCACGTAACAAATTTTTTAGGTTCTTCTAGTTTATTTGTTAAATTTTTGACATTACGAGTTTGATTCTCTTGGTAAAATTTCAATAATATATTGTAAACTCATTAGTAACCTATTTATGACTTAATTCAATAATTTGGTGATAAACATAACATATTGAGTGTACTTACGAATTTACTGTAATCGAGATCGGGAATATAAATTAAAATTAATTAGTCGGCCAAAAAAAATTGGTTTATCAATAAAATACACAGGCTACCACAAAAGTTGTCAGTAATTTCATACCATTACTTTTTGTACCAAGTAGTGCTTATTATAACTATTCAATTTAATTAAATGTATAATCAAATGGCAAACATTCTTGATAGTTATTGTAAACTCACTGATCTTAAATATTAAATAAAAATAACTGTATCTCTATATGTATGTCTGCAAACCACTTCTTGTAAACCCGATAACTTCTATTAGAGCTAACATTTTTATTATAAATTCGGCCCACATTATGTAAAATAGCATGATAGAATACTTTGTATTGAAATTGGATCATATTCACCATACATGGTGTTGCCATGGTTTACTATAAATTGGAGTAATTTTCAATTATTATATTTAAATATGGGGATCTAAACTATAGGTATTTTTCGTAGAGATACAACATTATCGATGTATCTTGTACTGTTTTGTATAAATAGTGTGTCTAATTCATTCACTACCAAATTATCGTATAGGTCTACATTACGATAAAATTGTAATAGTTAAATTTTTTGCACCCTGGAAAATTGTTGTAAGTACCATTTACCAAAAAAATGATTAGAGACTCATAGAAACTGAACATGTTTTCATTAAAAATGTGCTCCAGAAACCCCAAACTAAAACTTTACTGATATGGGAAATTCCTGTAACGAAATAATAAAAAAATATGATCTCCTGTAAAATTTACTGTTTGCGCCTTACTATGTTCTGCCAATAAGGTATCGATATATTAAGTATACACATAGAAAATTTAAATTCATAATTTACTGATATTTTAGGCAAAATATTAATCAGCACGTCATAGATTATACAAATTATGAAGAAGATGGAATGTTTATGAAAGTTACGCCTGAAGAATTAATGCAGTACAGAATAGTAGTCACGACTTTAATTCTTGTTGGCCGATATTCCCGAAAGTATCACCCCGATGTGGTTTTTATCGATGAGGCAGCTCAGGCTTGTGAACCTGAAGTTGACTGTGCAATTGCAATGGTTGAAAAGGGCAAACAGATTGTATTAGCTGGAGATCCTAAACAGTTAGGACCATCGATATCTTCTAAAATATCAAGGAAATATGGAATGGGTTAGTTTTTAATTTCTTATTTTAGAAATAGTTAATCGAGCCGCGTTACCGATTTCGGTAGCGCAGTAAGTTAGAGCGCTATGTAGTTAGTTTTACTATCTGTGGACTCCCAGGTTCAAATCCCGGCATAGTCCCTGATAAAGTTGAAGGGGAGTGGTGATGCGCGCGTTTTTTTACCAGTGTAAGCTCCACCCATGCAGCTCTGGCTTTGAATATGTGGGTTGCTTAATTTATGTGGTGTTTTTATATTTAAATAACTGTAACCCAGACATATATTTCATATTTTCTTCTTGTATGTCTGTAACTTTTGCAAATAACATAATAACTCTGCTCATATCTACAGTAGCGGACTTACCACTATTCAAAGTAGGCGCGAGCTTAGGGCGGCAGAATTTGTAGGGGTGGCAAATATTAGTGGTCACAATTCTTGGACGGTCAAAAGTCGCATATCTGGCAATCAAACATATAGCACTTTCTGCAGCAAATGGTGATAGAATTGACAGTATGCACGCAAATTAGCAGCGCCAGCATTGCACTTGATTATGATGATTATTATGCACTGCACAATTATATTCTCAATTAGTTCTTCAACAGAGAGAAATTGACGTATTTGTTTCCTAGTAGGAAATGGCCAACTCCAAATTATATTTTTTCCAGAATAAATGAACATTTTCTTTGCCTTTTACCCACTGAGGTATTCCACACGCGCTTTACATGAAAATTAAGTCATAGATAAGTTTCCTGTGTGGATGTTTTTGGGTACAATTTTGTTTATTGCTAGCACTTGGAACATGTCTGCAATTATGTGCACTCCAGCCTATCAAGTGTTTTTCACAAACACAGCAGTATATTAACCGATCCGATATATTTTAGATCCAAAAATTGGGAGATAAATTTACATATTTGGGGGAGCAAAGTGTAAAGAGCGTTTCACTTTTGACATTGTATACGTTTGCAAAAATATAATCTCAATAGCATTTGTGTTTGATTGGTCACTGGAAACCTGTTGAAATGCTTAGTTTTTGGCACATGTTCTACGTCTGCCATCTGTGGGCTATCTTTAGAAATTACAAATGCAGATCGATGGCTTTAAATTTGTAATGTAGCAGCTGTAGCTGGATATGTTAAGTAATGCATGGACTGGAAATATTGCTCCCACTCCTCATTAAACTATTCAGAGCTAGTCTGGTATGGAACTATATCCCATCCAGTTGGTTGGCGGTTAAGGTAGTATATATACCAAAAATGGGTAGGAAAGAACCAAGCCCTAAATCGCTTAGACCAATTGGCCTGACATCTTTTCTGTTGAAAGGCCTGGAGAAGGTGCTGGACGGATATATCAGGGGAAACATCCTGAATAATCACCCCCTCCATATCCATCAGTACGCCTATCAGACAGGAAAATCAACAGAACTAGCACTCAATAACCTAGTCGAGAAGATCACCCAATCCCTTCAAATGAAGGAAATTGCAGTGGGAGCCTTTCGCGACATTGAGGGAGCATTTAATAATGCACTGCCCGACTACTTATATGCAGCAGTGGCTGCCAGAGGAATTGAGCCTACTATAGGTGACTGGATTCGTGCTATGCTATCAAACAGAACCATAACAACATCTCTACAGGGAGAAACAGTTAGGTTTAGAGCCACGAGAGGATGCCCGCAGGGTGGGGTTCTCTCCCCTTTTTTTGTGGTCACTTCTTGTGCACGACCTACTGGCTATTCTCACACTGTGGGAGGTTGAGGTTCTAGCATATGCAGATGATCTAGTCATACTAGTCAGAGGAAACTCTGAAGGAGTAATATCAAATACTCTTCAAGAGACACTGGATGCAGTAACTGGTGTGACAGGGAACAGATGTCTGTTAACCTTCAAAAAACAGTAATTGTACCATTCACCCGGAAAAGGAAGCTGGAGGACTTAAGACCTCCCACTTTAATGGGTGAAACTATTCCATTTGCGGAGGAGGTGAAATATCTAGGAATCACTCTGGATAAATCACTTAATTGGAACGCCCATTTGGAAAAGGTAATCCACAAAGCAAAGCATGCCGTCGTATTTGTGGCAAATCCTAGGACATGGGTCCCCAACAAATTTACTGGATCTATATCACGGTCATCAGACCAATGATAACATATGGATCCATTGTTTGATGGCCGAAAGGATTACAACGGACGGCCAAATCCAAACTCTCTGGACTGCAGAGATTAGCATGCATGACTGTAATGGGAGCAATTAGCACCACACCGCCAGCTACGATGGAAATCCTCCCTCTTCATATATATCTGGAGAGAGAGGCCAGGTGGGCAACCTACAGACTGCAACAAGCGGCCATTTATATGCCGCAGACTAGTATCATGGAGCGGAACAGGTTGCTGGATGACATAGAGAATCACAGCATCCTGGGAATGCCCTCGGATACTATGCCTACCATGACCAACTACGAGCTGACCTTCAACATTCTTTCTCCAGAAAGAGAGGAGTGGGATCGGAATAAAGCCGACCTACTGAAGGCAGACAGTTGTTGGTTTACAGACGGCTCCAAAACTCCCGAGGGAACAGGAGCCGGAGTACATAGCTACAGACCAAGGGTGAGGATATTCTCAAGCCTAGGTACTCATGCAACTGTTTTTCAGGCTGAGGTTCATGCCATTGACCTGTGTGTACGAAGGCTGGAATATATGCATCCTACACGCAGATCAATAAAATTTCTTTCAGATAGCCAAGCAGCTATAAAAGCTCTTGGCTCCTACCGGTGTAACTCTAAAACGGTATGGAACTGTCAGAAAGCTCTAAATCATTTGAGCAAAGTGGCTCTGGTCTGGATACCCGGCCACTCTGGTATGGAAGGTAACGAAATAGCGGACTCCTTAGCCAGAGAATTAGCGGGATCACGATTCATCGGACCAGAACCAATACTTGGCATATCCTCAAGTACTGCCAAGATGGCTATCTCAACCTGGGCTGAAAGACAAACTCTACAGTATTTGCAAGAGTTACCAGGATTAGTTCATTCGAAGGCGTTTATAAAATACCCTTTGAAATCAAGAGCTAAGAAACTTTTAGAGTTAAATAGGGTAAACCTGAAAACTAACAGGCCTATATACCGGCCACTGCCGACTAAACTATCATCTGCATAAATTCGGCCTAGCGGAAAACGCCGAGTGCCGACTATGCCTGGAGGATGATGAGAAGGCAGACCACATATTATGCACCTGTCCCGCTGTGGAGAGGATCCGATTCTCAATATTTGGCAAAGGGCAACTGCTGCCAGAGGATCTGGACACATTCTCACCCAATAAAGTTATCAGTTTCATTAAGAGACTGAACTTATTGGGTGAAATATAATTAGGCGTGAGCCACAATAGGCCTGCTGATGGCCGCAGTGGAGGGTTCTACTGAGACCCACTCACAACAAACCTAACCTAACCAAATCTAATCTAATGCATTGCTAGTTCAAAAGCCTAGTGGGCATGGGCGCCCCTACACATTTCTCCAGGGAGGGGAAAAATAATATGTATGTTTTCATGAAATTTTTTATAGAAAAATAAAAAATAAATATGTACATTGGTCCTTGTTAATAAAACTAGACTAGAATAAACTCCAAAAACAGCTCACTTTTTTATTTACACTCCATTGTGGCATAATGTATTACAACGAAAATAAACTCTAAAAAACTTAAAAGGGCCATCCTCATTACTTACACCAGATTTTTTGGTCTAAAATAATAATAATAAAAACAAAACAACTTTAGTAATAGTCTTATTCTAAAACACATATAAATATACACTGAGATCCTTCTCTACAAAATAAAAATAAAAAAATGGAACATATCGCTGTCCCTCAGTGTCTGCTTCAACCTGCCCATTAGACCTCACAGTCTATCTGTAAGTCTATGGTAAGAATGTATAAAAACTGTTGCCAAATGTCAGATTTACCTTTTTTTGGTCTACATGGGGGTGGGGGAAGAACTACAATTTTGTTGAATTTAAGCAAACTACTTAGGGTGAGTTGTACCCAAGCGGTTTAACTTTGATCGTGGATCAAACACTATAGAAACAATTGTTTCTATGGTCAAAATTAAACAGATGTGGTACAAATTGCCCTTAGCGAATTTTCTAATAATTTATCTTGATACTCAATACTATTCATAGCACATTTCTTAAGAATCTTGTTAGTCACATGGTAATATACATTATACATGTTAATATTTACAATAACATTCTGGCAAATGTCTGAAAAGATGTTTCTAGTTATTACCTTGTCAGAGACGGATCTGCATATTCAAAAAGATAAAAATGTTTAAAAGTAAGGTGTAAGTAATTTCATTTGTGATAAAATTTTAAATTCTGCCTCCATCCTGATTTTTTTTTTTTTTTTTTGTTATAGGAAAATCCCTGCTGGAAAGGTTGATGGACCTGGAATTGTACCAAACTCTAAATCCTAATCCAAACTTCATAACTATGCTTAAACTTAATTTCCGCTCACATCACACGATACTCACGATTCCCAATCGTTTGTTCTATGACAATCAATTACAGGTATGTTGTTTTGTAGTTCATTTAATTATTTATTTTGCAAAATAATTACTATTAATCGTAAAATGAACATCTAAGAAAATATATTTTTTCACGTTACAATATATAATTTAAAATTAAAATTTGTTGAGCCTGTCTTTTACTACTTTCTATATTCTAGGCCGTTTCTATCAGGTCAAATAGTGACCCATTGGCTACAATATGTATTTATGACAAAATACAGAGTTTGTATGAAAAAGAGCAGAAGAAGAAGAAAAACAAGAAAATGCAGCATCCTGGCCAGGCTATTGAATTTTGTTCAATCTTATCTAAAGAACGTAGACAAGGAAGATCACCAAGGTATGTTTAATTCTTAGTAATTTGGCAGTTAGCAAGAAGCAATTTACAGTTTTATGTTGAATACCTTGTGAAAACACAATCTTAAATTCATTATCAGCAATTTGTGGACAATTTTAATATAATTGACCAGAAAATTGTCTTCACCGATGGGAAAACTAACCACGTTTCCTCATTGATCTAGCAAATTTTCTTTCAAGGTAATGTGATTCGTGGTTCTGTACATATATTCATGTAGTGTTAACTGAGTTCAATTCACATCCTCCATTTTTATTGCAGCTACTTCAATACCAAAGAAATGGAAATGGTATTAAAATATGTTGAGGCCTTAACAAAAGTTGAATTTGATGATGAAGATGACAAAGTACTTCCCGAGCAAATTGGTGTCGTTACACCATATATCAGGCAGGTAGGAACTGTAACTTACTACTTTACAAACGGCAATCTGAATTCTTTACTTGTCTTCTAAATTATTGCTATATGATTTGATTATCCAAAACAATATTTCAGGTGTATAAAATTAGAGAACACCTAAGAAACAAAAATTTTGATGGCGTTGAAGTTGGAACAACCGAAACTTTCCAAGGTCGTGAAAAACGAGTCATTATTATCAGCACAGTAAGAGCGCAACAGGATTTACTTTTATATGACAAGAAATATAACCTTGGATTTGTTAGTAACGAAAGGTAAGTTATTGAAAATTATGTTAACTATTGACCTTTTTCAGTTGTGGAGTCATTAAGATATCGGATTTTATTTTTTTATATGGCAGTTATGATTTAAGGCTTTAACTTTTCTTGCCACTAAAAAATGCCATGCGCGTTTCGGTCAAAATGCCGCGTTTATTGTTCACAGGCAATGAAGCCAGCGCGGCAGGTATAAAGTGCGGCCGAAGTCTGGTGTTTTCCACGGGTTAAGTAAAAATATCTTGTATCTATTTGCCCAACAATACATGCAAATAAAACCAGATTTATGAAATCCATGAATGAAACATTTCAGTGAGTCGGCCAATCAACATTTTGAGAATACAACCTCGAAAAGGAGTCAAATATCAAATACCAGCCCTGAATTTGAATTTATCTAATATACAGGGCGAGTCAGTTTTTTGTAGACAAACTTTAACAGGAGATAGAACACATGTTTTTAAAAAGAAAAGTTCCTATAAACATATGTCGTAGAACGCTTCGTTTCCGAGATACAGGGTGTTGAATATAATTTTTTTTTCGAATTTTCATTATAACTTATAAACGAATGCTTAGATTTTTTCCATGTTTGGGGGATAATGCCTATTAATTTAGGGGCATAAAACAAGCGATAAGAATGTTCAAAAACTTGCACAGTGGCGGAGTGGAGGGGGTGCTCAACCCCTTTTTTTAAACAGAACTTCTACACCAATGACTATTTTTTAAAAAACTGTTATTTTCATTATCTACATACAGTTTAACAAAAATAATGTCCCTTCTTCTGTTTCGAAATTCCTGTGCGTTTCCGAGTTATTTTGATTTTTAGTGTATGATGTGGTACTAAATTAAGTAATTTATTTATTATCAATTATCGGCTAAATATTTAATTCTTTCAACGAAACCTACCTAAATATGGTTTGTTAAGGATTCTAAAAAGCCGAAATCTCTTATTCTTTATCTCTTTCCAATGTAGTCAAAATAAATATTTGTTATATCAAGCCATACTCAAATACAATACATACAAATACATACTTGAAAAATTCGAGAAAAAAAAATTTAATTCAACACCCTGTATCTCGGAAACGAAGCGTTCTACAACATATGTTTATAGGAATTTTTCTTTTCAAAATCATGTGTTCTATCTCCTGTTAAAGTTTGTCTACAAAAAAACTGACTCACCCTGAATAAATTAATTTAGTACCACATCAAACACTAAAAATCAAAATAACTCGAAAACGCACAGGAATTTCGAAAGAGAAGAAGGGACATTATTTTTGTTAAACTGTATGTAGATAACGAAAATAACAGTTTTTTAAAAAATAGTCATTGGTGTAGAAGTTCTGTTTAAGAAAGGGGTTGAGCACCCCCTCCACTCCGCCACTGTGCGCCACAGTTTTTGAACATTTTTATCGCTTGTTTTATGCCCTTTAATTAATAGGCATTATACCCCAAACATGGAAAAAATCTAAGCATTCGTTTATAAGTTATAATGAAAATTCGAGAAAAAAAAATTATATTCAACACCCTGTATCTCGGAAACGAAGCGTTCTACGACATATGTTTATAGGAACTTTTCATTTCAAAAACATGTGTTCTATCTCCTGTTAAAGTTTGTCTACAAAAAACTGCCTCACCCTGTATAATGCAAATAAATATTGCATTAGATACTAATTATTTAAAGCCGGGCCTGTTTTAAGAAATTGACTGGTCTCAGTGAGGGGCATGGTGTAATTTACAGACTTACCTCTTATGTCATGTCCATTAACAGTTTATGGTTGTCAGCATACACTTACATTATTAATAAACCTTCTACAGTATCCTCTGCAAAAATTCTACACGGGGGTGTTAATAATAAGACATGTTTTGCAAATGAACGTTCTACATCCAAAGATGTAATATTTGTATACGCATAATATCATTCTAAGTTACACGTCCGTCACTTAGGCACTTGTTAATATTATGCAATTTGTCGATATCTGTTAATGTTTGTAATGTCAATTTGGATAAAGATAACCAGTTGGCATGTAATTTTTCCATAATGTCTGTTAATATATCATAATTTTCATGTATAGTAAGTAAATTGTGTTTGACGTGTGCGTTGCTAAATTGCTCCTGACGCCTTAATACAGCTGGAATCTCTAGGATTGAATTTTAATATTACAAATTTAACTTTGTCGAAATGTTCATGATAATAAAAAGCCACTTGCAGCTATGTTCCCAATCTCGATATTACAGTCTGTGGTGGTTCAGGAATTTGTGGGCATACTTTGTGAAATTTTTGAATATGTTTAGCCGACCACAATTTTTTTTTTGTATTTGTGATTTAGTGATACACCCACTTTACACAGCACCGTTGTTCATTGATATTAAAACATTGTGTTTCTATATATTAAATTTATTCATTGCTGTCAGTAGATGTTCAGTTGCATCAGAATTTTTTTTTCAACCTTACAGGCCATCGTATGTCTCTTTACTCAGACGGGTTGGGGTTGTTTGGATGTAAAATAAGCACTAACACATTTCCAACTTTATTGTTTCTTGCATCTGTAGTTTCGTCAACAATTATCCATACGTGTTTATTACACACTGCACACTTGTATTATTCCCAATTAGTTCTTTAATATGGAGGAATTATCATCATATTCGTTTCCTAGCAGGTAACAGCCAACCCGAGATATTTTTTTCCAGAATAAACAAAGTTATTCTTTGTTTATTACCCACTGAGGTATTTCACAGATGCTTAACATGAAAGTTAAGTCATAGTAAATTTCAAGTATGTACATTTTTGGGTATGATTTTGTTTATGGCTTGCACCTGCAACAATGGTCTGCAGTTATGCGCACTCCAGCCTGTCGAGCGTATTTCACTAACACGGCAGTACACAGGGTGGTAGTAGTTTACCTGGCAAACTTCGGGGAGGTAATAGAGGAGCTTATAATAAGTAGAAAAGGTCCTATCAACCTACATCTTTAAGTGATTGTTAACGAAGATACAGGATGTTGAAATTGGGAGATAAATTTGTATATTTGGGAAGCGAAGGGTAAAGAACGTCCCATTTTTGACATTCTATATGTTTGCGAAAGTATACTCTTCGTTCGCATGTACGTATGTTAGTAGCGTCTGTGGTTGACTGATCGCTGTAAACCTGTTGATATGTGTAGCTCTTGGCGCATGTCGTACGTCCGCTCTCTGGACTGCATTAAAATGGGCCGGCTTCACAACACATTACTATATGAAGTGTTAATATTATGGCAGCACATTGTCAGTAGAGTGTTTCATTTGTACTAGGCCAAATGGTAATGGTAGACTAAGTCCATGTAAAATATTAGTGTGATCCGAGCTCATTAATTCAGTATTATTGTGTCCCAACTCCCAATGCAGCGACTGTGGTAATTGTCCCGGCGAGCGCACGATAACCTGACAAACTCAATAGCTGTGCGCGTTGGTGACATGACTCAGTTCAGTGTTAAACCCTGAAATGTGTGTAATGTTTCAAGCCATGTGGCTGATGTGAGAACTGGTAGCGTTTACTTCATGGAAGTAATGTGACAGTAATCGCGTACGCGAAGTGAACGAAAATGTACGGTTGTTATTAGTACCATAACTTATTTTAGGGTGTAGTGCAGTGCATCCTTGGGAGGGGATAACCGTGTCTCTTAGAGGGCACATCCATGGGGTTGCCTCATGTATGTAATTTTTGCCTATTCTAACATCTCTCGGGGGATACCTCGCCATTTTAGTTTGGCTTAATTCAGATGAAGCACCCCGCATAACAAATTAAAAATGACTAAGTCCTACATTCGATAAAACTGTAAATTTATCTCATTAGTTTCTTTATGCGTCGGGAATGTGGCAACAAAATAGTTTAAAACGTGATTTTTTGTTATAAAATTTACTTTTTTTTTTTTTTTTTTAGAGATTTAATGTAGCATTGACAAGAGCAATGAGCAAGTTGATAATAATTGGTTGCGCTCACGTTTTGGGCACAGATTCAAAATGGTCAGCATATATGGAGCTAAGCGAAGATTTGTGTGCATTTTTTGGAGCTCCATATGCAAAACGTACACAAATTGTCATGGATGATATTGTCAGAAGATTTGGTCAAGTCCAAATGTTGGACACCCAAAATAACCATTAGGATAAAGTATGTGTTGCAGCAAATATCTTGACGAACTCATAATTCTTTATGAATTCAAAATAAACGTCAAGTTATTTTATTGTGAAAAAAATAATGGAAATATTGTCATAGTAAGTTTGTATTGTGCCTTTGAGTGAGAATATTTTCTGTGTAAAGTATGGTTAATATTTGTAAGTTTTCACGTACCGCATGTAATTTGGCACTCATGTTTAAAAGACTCAGATTTGCTAGTATCCAGAATTTTTAGGATACAGTATTAAACAAATTAGACCGTTAATTAAAAATAATTTTTCAGTTTAATTCTACAATTGTACATGCCATATACAAATTTTCTGTGATTTGGTTCGTGATATTTGCTTATTTATATAATACAAAAAAAATTTAAGTAAGTGTTTTATTTTTGTTTGTCAACGAAAGAACCATTTCAAGAGGTCCAATTTTAAAAATATTTTTTTAAGGAAATCTTTATATTATTTTTTTAGTGTAAGAAAATAGAACTCTATTTTTATAAGAATTTTGTTATTATAAATAGGAGTATACAGTGTGTCCTTAATTATTTCATAAATTTAAGAAACACCACTTACATTTTATTATTGTAGTTTTTTGCTCAATATATAATTTTAAGAGATAAGAGTGATTTAAACCAAAGAGTATGTTACATATAAATGCATCAGTTACCATTAAATTATGATGAATAATATATTATGGAAGAATCATCATGTTATACGTTTTTTGTTAAAGTAATAAATTCTTACAAAATTAAATTTTATTGCTATAGATTCGCCTCATCGAAATAAGAACGTTGCTAGGTAGGTATATAATTTTTTGAAAAATAATTCTTCAAGGCCAACAACACTAGTAATTAACTCGTATGGTGATTTTTATTTTCTATTTATAAAAGAAGCATAAAATTTTAGTGTTGTAAATTTGACTGGTCATTTTTTTTTAACTGTAATTAATGATCAGTCGGTGACCCGAGCGTTAATAAAAATTTCCGTATTTTTGTTTTTCTGCTTGATTTCACTTTTTAGATGCTGGGTTTAATAATTAAAATTGGAACCGGGAAAATGGAAATACGTTGAAAATGCAACAGAATGAGTTTAGAAATTTGATATAAATCGACAATACTGACATTTATGTTTTATAATTTTGATGGTCATTATTGATCACTCACAACACTATAAAATTTATCTAAAAAAAAATTACCGGTCCCGTTTTTAACCTCATTTAAAGCGCCCGCTATCCTCTAACGTCATCTACCTAGGACATGCGCATTTATGCACAGTTGAAATCAGTTGTTTTCGAATGTCATTCTTGTGCCCACGTCCTAATATCCTCCTTTGTCAGTTCTTTTTATATGTTTATTTAAAACTTGAGCTCAGCCGACGCATTTATGTTACGATGATGTCACGTTGAGGATATCAGGACAAATGTTCACGAGAAATGGGCCGCAGGTCGATTGAAAGCAACTGACTCCAACTATACGTAATTTTGTGTTGGCCTTCTGTGACAACATAAAATTTTGACTTGTCTGCATCAAATCATAATTTTTGGTCGTTTTGTTATATTAATATAATTTATTATGTTTTTTAAAAGGGACATGTCACCACAATGCCTGATTTGCACAATGAGGTTACGTTTGTCCAGTTTAAAAAGGAATATTGATTCCTCATTGTGTAAATCAGGTGTCGTGTTCTCCTTTTTTTTTTTAATTTATTAAACTGTATAATATAAACAATATTATGATTTGATGCTGTACCTTTAGACACATTATACTCGGTCCATTGGCAATGGACAGTGTTGACCAACTAGAGGAGTCTACAGCAACTTTTTAGACATGGTAAAACATCTTTAAATGAAGTTACTACAAGTTCAAGATTATACAGTTGTCTGTGCCAAAAGAATTTGTTGTAGACTCCAGTAGACCTCTAGTTAGCCAAATTACTGAGTTTTAGACACAATGCTTTGGGCCGTGAAACACCTAACTTCACTCAGATAAATGTCTGATTTGATTTTACGTCTCTTTTTTGTAGGAACAATTACATTTTTGTACAACATTGAACATTCCAGTACGTTAAAACCAAAATTAAGGCAAATTTGAGATATTTTTAATGTGTGGTTACAGTGAACACAAAAAGAAAATATCAAAATATATAGGGTGTAACCGTTTTAAATACAAAAAATTTAGTAATTGATAAATTGTTGAAAAGTAAATGTTTGTTTCTTATTTGATAAATCATTTCGTCGCATAACTTTTGCATTTTTTAATGCATTTATTCCACATTTGGCAGTTATTTATGTTTGATAGAATCTGAAACAATTTTTTTCTTTTAAACTTCTATGCCTGGATGTTTTAAAAAATTAAACTATTTTTTATTTATCCCAAATTTCTTTTGGAAAAACTGTCGCAAGTTTTTTATATTTTCGAGTCTTTCGGTAAATTGAGTCCAACTGTTTTGTTGCATAACTCTGTTCTACATTTTTTAGTATATGGTTTTGAATAGATTTGTAATCATAGTTGTTAGAACTGTCAAATCACCCATGCATATCACGTTACCTAGTATTTTTATTAAAAAAAAAAAAAGCTGATATTTGCTTTGTATTTATGCGGTCCTAGAAAAAAATAATAAAATAATTATTGGGCATTTTAATTGATTTAACCCTTCCACTATGATTAGAAATCTATTTAAAGTCACCTATTAAAAAATAATGTAGAACAGTTATGTAACGAAACATTCAATTTACTGGAAGAAAATATCAAAAACCTGCTAGATGTTTTATAAATAAAAAAAAATTGGATTAATTCAAAAATGATCTTTTTTTTAAAAGCATAGGCATACAAGTTTGAAAGTGGTCATATTTCTAACACATATTTTTGGTCAGACAAGAACTGCACAATTTAAATCTGCGAAATATAATAAGATTCGCCATACCTAGGCACAATAGCAAGAAATTTGAGTGTTGCTTTGCATATTTAGTTGTTAATTTGTTCAATAAAAGTGAATTTTATAATATGATGCAAAATAGATCAATAAGTAGTTTCAGAAGGACTTACAAAGAAAATATACTAAATACGCAAAAAAGCATGCAGCATTAGTTGTATATTGTATGTATATTTTTCTGTTTTTTTTTTCATTCCTCCATTTTTGTTTGTTATATGTTACAGAGTGATGTAAACGTTAGTACTAAGTAGTTTTTTGTAACGGAGTATGTGGTGGCATGGAAGAACGTATATACGAATGTCACCTTTTTGTGCTTGTATAATGTTTTTGTACATATATATAATTCACAATAAATATTTTTCTATTCTATTCTATTTTTTCAGATTCCATCAAACATAAATGTGGATTAAGTATATTAAAAAAATGCAAAAGTTATGCAGCAAAAACATTTAATAAATAAAAATGTCAACGCCCTGTATATCAGAAACTAAGCGCTTATGACACATAACACAAAAAAACACTTATTTTTCAAAAATCTATAACTCTCAATTTTCTGTATTTAAAACGGTTATAATCTGTATATATTTTTTCAAAAAACGGCTTATCTCCAGCTAATAAAAACTTCATATTCGTGCATAGAGTATTCTTCAGATTAATAATACTAATCTGAGGAGTATTCAATTATTATTACAGTCGAAATTTCAGGAAAATGTAAGCATCTTATGATCTGCCAAATAAATACCCTAAGCTTTAATTTCTTCCTGCATTTCTATACAATTTCCAGTTCTCTCAAATTGGATAAATAAAACCAGAGAATAAAATAGTTTAGAGGTTAACCCGCGAAAATTGTGTTACCAATAGCGGTGAACAGTAACTAAAATATGGTAATATAATATGACCCTCAGATATGTTATAAATATAATTTTAACATAATTTCAACTACTATTTGTTTATCTGTAAAATGAAAATGCCTAAAATGAGAACTATCTTCAAACGATGCATATTCCGGTTGTATAGTGACATAATTGGGATATGTGCGCACATAAAACCTTGGCGACAAGGCTACATGCCACTTTTGGTGTCCATTGTGTGCTGTGCTTTGATTTCATTGTTCAAGTTTGATTTTTCTATTACGGCGCAATAGAATAGCTTGGAAATTGCAGCAATCGTTTAAAGTCTATGATTTTTTTTATATATATATATATATATAAAACAAAAAAAATATGGGCCAACTATTTTTGTTATTAAAATAATAATAATGCCTTCATTTATAAAAATAATAAATCTATAAAGTCATGTAATGATACGTATGAGGGATAGATGACATTACAACAGAAATATTACAATAAATTTATTGATTTCCTTTAATCAGTAGTTTAAAAATTAATATGTTTAGCAGTGTTTTAAAAATGTTTATTTTCAAATTTGCTTTTCATCGATTAAATTCATCTGTTACTAAATTTTTGCGGGATTCCGTTTCACTTTCTTTTTATAGATTGGAAATTAAAAATTTTGGATATTTGGTCGAGATGTGCCCTAAAGTATATTCACCAAGTTCTGAGAGTGCATAACAACACAAATTTACGTGTCGTCTCATGACTGATGTAGCGCTGTCCTCATTGGTACATAAAGCATGTTTTGAGAAAATTGAAAAAAATATTTATTTACCTTAATTCTATTTAATTATATTATAATGGTTTTTTATATTCACTTTGACGTCTTTATTAGGAAAAATAAACGTGTGCTCTACAGTGTGAGCATTAAAACAATATATTAATAATGATGGAATATAATTACAACACTTCTTGAACTTTCGAACTGCTTAACAGTAATTAATTCCAGCCCAAGCAATGCTCAATACATAATACATAATTCGGTATAATAATATTATCAAAAATGATTTGAATTGGTGTCAAACAGGGTGTTTTAAAAGTCAAATTATAATAATCGTCACTAATAAATTACCTTTATTTTTCAATACATGAAAAAATCACATTAAAAAAGTTGTTTAAAATGCAATTTGTGCCTACTTACCAAATTTTAGCAATATAAAATTACTTTGTTGAAACTTTTTCACTACTAGTTAGTTTTTTGTTGAATATAAGACATTAAGAACAAAAGTTAGATAATACTAATTTATTCTAGAAAAGATATTTTGTAATTTCAGAAGAGCACTCTCAATTTGCAAAAAATGATTTTTAAAAATTCAGAATATAATACTAAGTTATTGATAAAAAAGGGCAGATACACTAAAGTAAATTTATGTTTCAGAAATTTAGTAAGGAAACACAAATGACATTTTAAACAACTTTTTTAATGGAATTTTTTCATATCTTGAAAAATTAAGGTTGACTTTACAACTTGTGATATGTATTTTAATTATTCGGTGCAAATGTTATTATCTCTTATTCCATACAAATTTATAACACGCTAACAAATTCTTTTAAAATGTCTGTGTTTAATATGGCGGTGGGGGGGGGATAATTATTCCTATAATGGTAATACAAACTAAAGATAAGGAATCCTTAGCAATCAGTTTTATTGGCTATTACTTTAACAAATAATTTTATGGTAAAATAATGCATTGAGTTGTGTATACTTGTAGAGAGACTGAGGTGCTGGCATAAGTCTTTTTTAAGTTAATAATGTAATAATAATTCATAAAACTTTAATTTTAGTTTTACATTCCATTTTGTCTAAATAACAAAATAGTTTAAATGTAAAATTAAAATTAAATTATTAAGTTGATGATATAGTATTTCTATTATTAAACCAATTTTAATTCTAAATGCTTGATTTTTAAAACATAAATATTGTTTTTATCTTGCAGCAGTACTATTAGAAATTTTAAAGATCTGATACTATTTTGTGCCTTATTATAATCGACAAGTAATATATTTCTTAAGGATCTTTTCTTTCCATGGCCATAGTAGCAAATTTACTGTGATAAAAACCCAATTCAGATTTTTTTTGTATTTTTAATAAATTTCCGGAATGTTGAAGGAATACTTCATTTTGGATTATCGCTTCACACCCTATGCAATTTTACAAAACTGATGCTTTGTTTGTTTAAAATCTAATGGAGAGAAATTGGGACAAGAAATGCATTTTTAAAGAATCTCGTCCATTTTAATATAGGTTTTGGGCCAAATACGCCCAGGGATGAGTTATATTTTCAGGTTATCTCCATTGAGAGCTTATTGAAAAATAGCTACTATGACTAAGTTATAGGAGCTGATAGTATCTGCTAAAATGGTGCTTATTTATACCGTTAGCCATTGTGTCCATGACGAGAGCCCGGTGCCGAGGGGTACATGACAATATTTTCTCACAAATATTGCACTTTTTGCCTACAAACTCTAACTCTGGGAAATCGTTTATTCATTATTCTACAGTACTTCGAGAGGGAAGTGGACGCGACACTATTAAAATGTTCCCCGATAATATTCCCAATGTACTACTCGAATCCAGGCTCTAGTCATGACCATCATCTGGTACCTAGGCTATCCTAAATACCTTGGGAGATAGTTTACAGACACCATTTGATAAGATCAACGATATTTTTATAACTTTCGACAGTTTTGAAGACGAACTAGAAGAATCTCACTAAATATGAAAATTATTTTGAATTTTTCCGGCAGGTTAAACAAGATCCAAAATTACTTTATTATTATTATTGGTGTGTGCTATAAAATGGTATATGTTTCAACCCTGGGCACTCTTGGCCCAAAATGGATGAGGTTCTTTTTCAAAAACGGAACTAAACATATCTGATATGATTATTCAATATTTGTCTTCTGTTCAGAGAAATTAATTGGGAAACACTGTATAGTCCTTTATTGAGCAGATACAGATAAAAATTTTGTTTAATTTAGTCGATTGGGTTGTGAGTAAATTAATTAACTAGTAAAAATTGTGAATAACTGTCCATAACTTTGTAGTTCTCTCTGTTTTAAAAATTATAAAAACAGTATTTTTAGAGAATTTTAATTTTGTTTTTTCCATTTTAAGTATTAGATGTAGGTAAAACAATTATGGTTGATATTATGTTCTTTATAGTAACCTAAAGACAAACTAGGTTGAAATTTACTTATAAGGAACATAGTGCAGAAACTATGTGACTTGTTATATTTTCTATCGTGTTTGTTTAATAAAAATAAATAAATTTATTTGTATTTTTCTCATCTTTGAAAAATGTCAAACTCTTTATCCAACCCTGCGTAAAATAAATATGTAGTGCGCAATGGAAAATGCAGCAACCAGTTACGTCAAAATTATTA
The DNA here is from genome assembly GCA_029963845.1 of Rhamnusium bicolor. Lineage (NCBI taxonomy): Eukaryota > Metazoa > Arthropoda > Insecta > Coleoptera > Cerambycidae > Rhamnusium > Rhamnusium bicolor. Next base: position 130,968 of record JANEYF010005035.1, on the reverse strand, counting down.
AAATATTTTATGAAAATGAGCATTAACTACACTTCAAATTAAATGGTCTATTCCACGCCAAATTTGCAGCAAATTTATGGTGGTTTACGCAAACCCAGTTATATCATTCCCCACATATACTCTACTGGATGAAGTTCAGGGAATTTTGCTGGCCAAGGATCAACATATTTTAATCGCCAATATGGGGTTGGACATTATTCTACTAAGAAATTGAATTCCTTTACCCTCTAACGTAAAATTCCAAGATCTAATCAATGTAACCCTGAGTAATTAATGTGTGGATCAAACACGAGGTAAGCTATTGCCATAACATGGCACTCCACGTCGTAACTTCAATACTAAGAGCAGTCTCTTTTCAAAATTGTAAAAGAAGTCAACTGTCAGGCTTCCATCATGTGCCAATTAACAGAAGCAGCCTTATTGATAAAAACAATGATTTCACTCTTCGTCCCCAATTTGTTTGCGTTCTTGACTAGGCCTGTGCGATTCACGAAATACTGATCCGATTTTCGATTCACAAAAAATATCGGATCAAATCGATTAATTGAATCATTTATCATAATTCGAATCGATACACAAATCGTATCGAATCGATTCACAAGTAGCCGAATCAAATCGATTTGCATGGAACCAAATCGAATCAAGGTTATGATTCGATTCTTAATTTAGATAGGTCCTAACTTATCCAAATTAACACAAAATGGCGAGTTTTAATTTTCTAGTCCATTATCTATTAAGCTTCCCCCTCAATAAGGACAGGTTTGAAAAAGAAAAGGCATTGATTAATGATGCAGCTGTGAGTAATGGATATTCTTTAAGTTTAATTGATAAAATAATTAGGAAACAAAAGTTTAAAGAGTTACTTCAAAATTCCTTTCAAAATGAAAGAGAAAATCTGAAATTTGTATCGATTCCATTCGATCCTCGATTCATCGTGGTACTGGTAAGATTTTTAAAAATGTAGATGGATGTTTTTGTGTTTTCTTATTACCGTTTGAATAAAAAATAATTGTCAGATATCAAATAATTTTGTGTGTGCATATAAGTCATTAGTAGGATAAGTATAGGGTTTTTTATAAATAACTTTTAGGATCAATTTTTGAATTATTTCTGGATTACTTGTATGGTTATTCATTGCCGCTCCCCATGCGACTATTCCATAAATAAGATTACTTTCTACTAGTGCATAATACAATATACGCATTTGTTCGATTTTAAATATTGGAGACAAATGCTTAAACTTATAGAGATTGGAACGTATTTTTTAAACAACGTAATCAATATGTGTACCGTCTCAGGTGATAATCTAAATATATACCCAAGTTTTTAAGGCTATTGACTGAGGCGATACTAATATTTTCTGTACCATTGCAAATGGTCAGTACATTAAAGGTAGGTAGTTACCCTGAATAGGATGTGAAAGGAATAGTGTTTTTTAAAAATTGATGGTTAAAAGTTTGTTGTTAAACCACTCAATGTTTTGAAAATCTTTTTTCAGCAGTTTCTTTTAATGTGTCCCAGTTAGAAGTTATATAAATAACAGCAGTGTCATCAGCAAAACTTACTATGTCTCCTTTCACTGCGATGTTGTATAGATCATTTAGGTAGATATCAAACAAAATCGGTCCTAACACTGTTCCTTGAGGAACTGCATTTTCTAATATCTCGATATCACTGAGATTACCATTGATTTTAACACATTGTTTTCTATTTGTCAGATAGCTATACATTAACATATATGGAGCACCTCTAAAGCCAATGTTTTTAGTATATGAAGAAGCTGGCTGTGACTAACTGTATCAAATGCCTTAGCCAGATCGACAAAGATGCGTAGCATCAGAGATTTTCCATCAATGAATTTACTAATTCTTCTAGTTAGGTAAACTATAGCATCTTGTGTCGATTCTCCCTGAATGTAAACTGCCTTTCAGATAATACTTTGTTTATTTAAAAAACTCAATGCGTATTTTCAACAGTGTGTCAAATATTTTGGCTAAGTTTGAAATCGGGGAGATAGGCCGGTAATTAGTCATATCCAACTTGTCTCCATTTTTATGGACCGGTTTTATTGCTGCAATTTTAAATGCTGCAGGACACTGGCCTGCACTAAATGCCCAGTTGATTAAAAATGTTAATGGTTTAGAAATGCAAGTTGTTATCTGTAACACTCAATACTGCTAACTTGGACTTAACAACTATAAAGTTTTATTGAAGGCTTAACAAATGCCTTGATAAGTCAGTCATAAGCCAATAAATAAGACTAAGCTAGTTTTGATATAACTTCCTGAAGACCTTTTTAAAAATTTCTTTAAGACAAAACTATCTTTAAGTGCACTTGGCATATAATAAATCTGGCATAAATTACTAGTTTAGTGGCCACTATAAAGCACTAATAAAATCTAAATAAATCTAAGGTATTTAAATTGTTACTTGGGAAATTATGTTATGCAGGGTGTTTGAAATCACGAGTAAGAAGAATAATATTTTGGTTTGTTAGGACATGTAATTTCTTTTTGAAATATTTTATACCACTAAAGCAATATGATAAGCAAGTTTTAGCATTTTAATTGCTCAATGTTGAGGAATCTTGTTAATTTAACAGTAAAAATTATTTTTTTAATTGTACCTCATGGAATTTCCTATAAAATTGAATTTGTGTAAAAAATCAAACCTGTAGAATTAACTGCGGAAATGTAGAAAGTGCGCTATTTAGTTTATTTTTTCTGCTGTTTTCAAATATCTAAACAGTGTTTCAAAATTTTGTTATATTTTGAGATATACGAAATCGATATTTTTTTATGAACGTTTTTGGTTAATATGTTAATCGATTCATTACATTGAGTAAAAGTACCTACTGAATATCAAATTTTTATAGTGATTCTAATGTTGTGGCTTAAGAAAAAAAAATAGGTAACACTGAAACTTGGTAATGAAGGTTGTTAGACCCATTAACCATGGGTTATTTGTAACCATTTAGGTGTTCACATCCACAGTTTACATAATATGTATATTTTCCTATAAAACACCCTGTACAGTACTTTCCACCTTTTTTTAGTTTTTGTTCCAAACTTACCACACAGTTTTACTTATGCTGTTTTGAAGAGAAACAGTAATTCTGAAAGATCAGTATCTGATGCTATGTAATAAAAGGGAGACATTTTGGATGGTTCCTCTCTCGATATATTTTCGTTAATATTCGCCAAACTAAAATTCTGAAATACTTTCTTGATAGTGAAGATTGATGGATGGACTAGTGAATTAGAAGCTATAACATAAAAGGTTATATTTATAAATCAATATTTTGTAGAAGTACATTTAAAAATGGAGGAGTTATTATTTTTTTGTAAATCTTTGCTCAATATAATCATAAGAGATATTGAATTTATAACTAACAAATCAAAAAAAAAGATATCGAAATTGCTGGAATGAGGGCTACTGCGTTTGAATTCACCAAGAGAGGTGCTACGGAAAAGGTCAATATTACTGAACGTTAATGTTTATTATAGCCTTTTAATGCTAGTTTTTAGTAATTTTTATAAAAATTAGCTGAAAAACATTTAACACAATGATGGCAGAAAGGGGACAGTAGTAATTTACTTGCTCAATAGGGAAATTATTGTACTTATCAGACGTGTCTTATGTCATTCAAGTTAGGTTATATCAAGAATGAGCATGATGAAAACAACAAATTATAACAAGGGGTTTTGCCCTCGCTATTTTTAATTTACTTACTTTAATGATTCAATGAAACTACAACATAAAAAACATACATATATTCGGAATATAGAACCAAGAGGGTCAGGGCGTGATTAACAAGTAATAAACTAGGTACATACATGAATTCAACTTCAGAAAATCTGGACATAATTCCACAAAACAGGTCTGTTTTAGGGGGCCCCCCCCCTTTTTTTCATTTTGAAGTTCACTTTTTAAAGTCTAAGAAAAGGTTAAACGCACTAATGCCGTTGAAAGGGGGAAAGAACGGTTATTCTTCACTAAGGTGTCTCACACAGCTCAATAGCAAGTTAAAAAAAGTCTAGGGGCTTTTTCCCACTCTAGTTCGGTGGACAGGCACATCAGGCCGTTGAGGCAAATTGAATTTCAAATTTCCAGCTCGCACTCAGAGCGGAAGCTGGCTATTTACTATTTAATAGGTACCCATGTGACAATAATTAGAAGTAAGATAACCTTATCAGCTCATAGAATATCTTTCTTAGGCATCATACTTAGTAACTTCAGAACCATAGCTTTCAGCCAAACCAAATCTTGAACGTAATGCCAGCAACAGACACAACTAACTCATTCAAAGCTCCGGTCTTGTCTTCAAACGTAAAGGTAAAGGGAACATACATCAACACACCCACTTAGTGCCGAGGCCTCTGAGCTCCTGCCAGAGACAACCACCTCTGCTTCTGCCTTCAAAAACCTAACTATCTTAAGCGTTCCCCCTTGTCCCCACACACCGCAGTGTTCTCGCTGGTGCACTAAAGGTCCAGTGGTCGCTTAGAATATCAAAGATTTACAATTTGGTTAAGTCGGTTTATAGATCACCATCGGATGATATTAATATTTTTTTGGATACCCTGGAACAATTGCTTCATGATCTAGCATGTGACAATTCTATGATTATACTGTGTGGATTTAAATATCGATTCTTTGTCTGAAAATACCTCTAAATATCATTTATGTGATCTTCTCAACATGTATAGTGTTTCAACTCATGTCAAAGAGCCAACTTGATAGTTTTAATTCATCAAGTAGGATTAACTATATATGTAGTAACTTTTTAAAAAACAGCGATACTAAATTTGAATGCAAGTTGGTATTAAATGGACTATCTGATCATACATCGCAAAAGTACGAAGAATTGGCAAAATGTGTAGTGCGCAAACTGTAAATGATGGCTTTAGTGCATTTACTGGTGATTTATTACACTATGTAGAAATATCTTTCCCACTTGTTGATGTTAAATTAAGTAACAAGAAAAAATTTTGGATAACTTCTGGTATTAAAGTATCATCGCAAAAAACTTAAATTACTTCATAAAATAATGGTAACAACAAAAAGAATACAGAACAAGCATAGCTACCAAACTTTTAAAAAAATATTTATGGAAAAGTTATACAAGCAGCTAAACGATTGCATAACGACAACATCTTCAATAAAGCTTCCAACAATTCCAAAGCTGCGTGGTCGATTATAAATACAGATCTAGATAAAAATAAAAGCAAAATTGTATAACAGAAATTAAAGTTAACAATAAATTAGTAAAAAATCCCCTTGAAATAGCAAATAATGTAAACGAACACTTTGTAAATTTGCCAATAAAACTGAGCAATAAATTTAAAAATACAGAAATAACTAATATTAGTAATAAAAGCTATTCCACAATATTTATTGAACCTGTAACTGAAGGAGTAATATCAAACACCCTTCAAGAGACACTGGATGCAGTGAGTAACTGGTGTGACAGGGAACAGATATCTGTAAACCCTCAAAAAACAGTAATAGTACCATTCACCTGGAAAAGGAAGCTGAAGGACTTAGGACCTCTCACCTTAATGGGTGAAACTATTCCATTTGCGAGGATGTGAAATATCTAGGAATCACTCTGGATAGATCACTTAATTGGAACTCCCATCTGGAAAAGGTAATCCACAAAGCAAAGCTGTCCTTATGGACATGCCATCGTATTTGTGGCAAATCCTGGGGCATGGGTCCCCAACAAATTTACTGGATCTATATCATGGTCATCAGACCAATGATAACATACGGATCCATTGTTTGGTGGCCGAAAGGATCACAACGGACAGCCAAATCCAAACTCTCTGGACTGCAGAGATTAGCATTCATGACCGTAATGGGAGCAATTAGCACCACACCGTCAGCTGCAATGGAAATCCTCCTGGATTTACCCCCTCTTCATATATATCTGGAGAGAGAGGACAAGTGGGCAACCTACAGACTGCAACAAGCGGCCATTAATATGCCGCAGACTAGTATCATGGAGCAGAACAGGTTGCTGGATGACACAGAGAATCACAGCATCCTGGGAATGCCCTCGGATACTATGCCTACCATGACCAACTACGAGCTGACCTTCAACATCCTTCCTCCAGAAACAGATGAGTGGGATCGGAATAAAGCCGACCTACTGAAGGCAGACAGTTGTTGATTTACAGATGGCTCTAAAACTCCCAAGGGAACCGGAGCCGGAGTACATAGCTACAGACCAAGGGTGAGGATATTCTCAAGCCTAGGTACTCATGTAACTGTTTTTCAGGCTAAGGTTCATGCCATTGAATTGTGTGTATGAAGGCTGGAATATATGCATCTTACACGCAGATCAATGAAAATTTTCTCAGATAGCCAAGCAGCTATAAAAGCTCTTGGCTCCTACCGGTGTAACACCAAAATGGTATGGAATTGTCAGAAAGCTCTAAATCATTTGAGCAAAAACAACAAAGTGACTCTGGTCTGGATACCCGGCCACTCTGGTATGGAAGGTAACGAAATAGCGGACTCCTTAGCCAGAGAAGGAGCGGGAACACGATTCATCGGACCAGAATCAATACTTGGCATATCCTCAAGTACTGCCAAAATGGCTATCTCAACCTGGGCTGAAAGGAAAACTCTCCAGTATTGGCAAGAATTACCAGGATTAGTTCATTCGAAGGTGTTTATAAAATACCCTTTGAAATTAAGAGCTAAGAAACTTTTAGAGTTAAACAGGGTAAACCTGAAAACTCTAACAGGCCTATATACCGGGCACTGCCGACTAAACTATCATCGCTTCTTTATCCACATATCGACTACTGCATAACAGTCTATTACAGTTATTTAACTGCAGAATTTAAAAATAAAATGCAACTAGCTCAGAATTCATGTGTTGGTTTTGCATATGGTATTAGTAAATTTGACCATATAACACCTACTTATAATGTAAATTCCATCCTAAAAATCGAGTTCAGGTGGCTACTACTTTTTGGTGTGTTTCTATTCAAAATTTATGCAAGCAAAAAATATTCGCCATACCTAGGCACAATAGCAAGAAATTTGAGTGTTGCTTTGCATATTTAGTTGTTAATTTGTTCAATAAAAGTGAATTTTATAATATGATGCAAAATAGATCAATAAGTAGTTTCAGACGGACTTACAAAGAAAATATACTAAATACGCAAAAAAGCATGCAGCATTAGTTGTATATTGTATGTATATTTTTCTGTTTTTTTTTTTTTTCACTTCATTTTTGTTTGTTATGTGTTACAGAGTGATGTAAACGTTAGTACTAAGTAGTTTTTTGTAACAGAGTATGTGGTGGCATGGAAGAACGTATATACGAATGTCACCTTTTTGTGTTTGTACAATATTTTTGTACATATATATAATTCACAATAAATATTTTTCTATTCTATTCTATTCTATCTGCATAAACTGCCTAGCGGAAAACGCCGAGTGTCGTCTATGCCTGGAGGATGATGAGAAGGCAGACCACAACTTATGCACCTGTCCCGCTATGGAGAGGATCCGATTCTCAATATTTGGCAAAGGGCAACTGCTGCCAGAGGATCTGGACACATTCTCACCCAATAAAGTTATCAGTTTCATTAAGAGACTGAACTTATTGGGTGAAATATAATTAGGCGTGAGCCACAATAGGCCTGCTAATGGCCGCAGTGGAGGGTCTACTGAGACCCACTCACAACAAACCTAACCTAACAAGAGAGAGAGAGAGAGAGAAATTTATTGTGTGTGACAATACAATATCGTTTACACTCGTCAAGTAAAATACAAATACTAAAGACATTACAAATAAAATCCGCTTACGCTGTAAAATTAACATGAAATACATTACAACTTACTAATAGAATAACATACACAGAAACTTTCTACAAACTATTAAAACGAGTGATAAATTCATTAACCTCATAGAACACATTTTTTTTCAGAAAAGTCCTAACTGTCCTAGCAAAACTGACATCATTCAGATTTCTCCAGTCATTAGGTAGTCTATTATACAGTTTTATGGATAGATATCTAAAAGAATTTATATTCTTTGTTAAGCGGAAATAAGGAGCTAAAATAGGTTTATGTCTAGTATTATAGTAATTTTGAATTGGATAATGACAAACATTGTTTCTTGCAAAGAGGATACATTCAAAGATATACTGATTTGTACAAGTTAGAATTGCTAGTTTTTTAAATAATGGTCTGCAGCTTTCATTATACTTTGGGTTAGTAATGACTCTAATAGCTCTGTTTTGGAGTTTCAATATTTTGGGATAAATTGGAATAAAACTTTATAAATTACCCGATCATGTGAAATATATTAATAACATAAAAAGGTTTAAAATAGAAGTGAAGCAACTACTACTCGATCATGTTTTTTATGACGTAAATGAATATTTAGATTTTGTATTTTAAATGTTGTTTCTTATACTAAGAATGTGTGTGTGTACCTTATATATTATTTTATTTGCAGTACTCATTGTTGTATGTTCTATATCATTGACGAGTCCCATATCATTTTTATATTGGTCAAATGGACAATAAATTATTATTATTAATTCACCCGGGCAAATTGCTTGAAATTTGCCTTCGACTCAGGCGAGGTACTGAAATCTCAATGTCCTAGATGTGGTTTAAACTTCACAATAAATTTTAGCTTCGTTTATCTTTACCTAATAATTTTTTTTGGGGGGGGGTTACTTCGGTGACTAGGGTGCTTATGAAAACATTTTTTTAATAAAACTGAAGATCACTATTAGTATCAAATATATTAATTAAAGGGTTAGACAAGTGGCGTCAATCAATAATCAATTATATATTAGATATATATTTCGTGCCCGATTAGGTATAGGCAAAAAAATTCATTACCATTCTGGGAGATTTTAAATTTTTCTACAAATTCAGCACCAGTTTCTGAACAAGAGCCTTCAGAAATTGGCAGTTCTCGTCTCCTCAAATTTCAGTGGCTGTTCCCATGGTTTTGTAAATGTAATTTGGAATTCAAGAAATATGAAATTCAATTTAATAAATAAACATTTATTTTCATTATATAATATAGATACAGAGGGTAAACATTATTTTAAAATATAAATCAGTATAGTTCAAAAAAAAAAATGACAAAAATAAAAAAAATAAGATCACTTGTAACATTAAAATTAAAACCTATGTAAATAAAGCATTACAAAATAAAAATACTTACCTTCACAACTCGCCCTGAAAAAATTAATCTTATGTCAACAGTTAAAACAATTTTGTGAAATATCACAAAAAACAGCTCACTTAAAAATAATTTAATTATTGACCTTTCCCGATAAAATCTCTTTTTACAAGGCTGTTAGTTTAATCGTTGTGATGCTGGTATACGTTTTTTTTCCTCTTCTTCTACCATTTCCTTGAGTAGAAGTATTGATCCAGTGTTCATAATGCCTTTCATTCGCCAGCCAGTCTTGATACTTATACCACCACTCTTCCCATTTTACATAGTCATCTAGCGAAAGGTCCCTTAAGTAACCCAGATCTTTGTAATACTGATATCGTACCCTCACATCGTCCCAAGCTGCCAATCTCGATTGGCCAGATGATAAAAGTTCATCTGGGAAATGTCCCGTTGGTATCGGTGACAAACTGAAAAAGGATAAACATTCATTAAATTACAAGTGGTACAATGGCCGGATAATTATTTACAAATTTTACCAACGTAATTTTCCTTTCCTCAATTTGAATTTTATATCAAGGGTTTCATAACATGAAAAAAATTACACATTTCTTAAATGTTTTATTGATTTATGAGGCCTCGATATTATCTTTGACAGAAAATATTTATCATTAATTTTGATATTTGCTATTATTATTATCTATAATTTCTTTTTAACAAAATATATAAGCGAAATCACGAAAGAATGCCGTTACGTCACATTTATTTCTAATCTACAACGTACGTTGTTCAAGCGTTCTTTGTTTCCAGAATAATAGAACTAGAGACAGCGCACGGAAGTCCATTGTATGTGATTGTTAATATCTCGAACTAACATTGTTGATGCGTTATATGAAAACCTAACTTCCTTGACGAAAAGAGAGTGCCTGATTTCGTCTCAGTAACAAGCGAAAATAATATCGATCAATCTGATCTAACGCTTTTGACTAGTGTCATTGTCACATATTTCATGATTTCCTATTGCTGCATGTCAGCTGTCAAATTTGGATTTGTTTATTTTTGAGTTTGATTGTTACCGTTTTCTTTATTTTATTGATTTTTGTATATGAGAAACAAATCTTTTTAAAACTAACGAAACTTACTTTTCAAAACAAAATGTATGTTTCAATGTGTAATAATAATTCATTAAAATACATACAAAATCCTTTGTCTAGAAAGCCATCAGGCAGTTTTTTTTAATTTTAATGATGTTAATTAATTTAAATGTTATTATTAATATCTATAAGCAATCTGCATTTTACCACATTACATAAAAACATAAAATTAGTTCAAATTTAAAGACTGAAGAAATCATTAAATTAATCTGACTTTTAGCAGACAAATTGTGGGTTATGTTTTTACTTTTTCACCTGTCAACGGGTAAAGTTTGTTTATATCTGGAAGTCATTTCAGCAAGCATGAATTTGATTAACGTTGTGCTGATTTGATTCATATGAGTTACAACGATGACGTAATGGCATTTTTTCGTGATGTCGTATAATAAGAACTTTTTAAAAATTACTGACGAACATTAAAAACAAAAACTTTAATGAAAGTTGCTCTAACCTATATCTACGTGGTGGAGTTCCATAAAGAAATTCATCTTCCTCAACCATAACCTTCATGTTACTTCCAGTTTTTGTGATTCTCATATTTTCTATGTCACGCCTTTCTCTATCAGCACTCCATTGTGCAATTTTACCAAACCTTTCTGAGAGTGTGAGACCAGTTGTAGCTACAATTGGAGTTGCGGTGGAAGTTGCACTGTCCTCAGATCCCGACGATTCTGCACCAGGTGAACCAGGATGTTTTCCAGTACGTTCTTTCTTAATTCTTTTTAGCAACATCTAGAAAAAAATTAAAATTATGACAGTAATATGGCATATTCCCAAGGGAATGATTTGAAAATAATCTAATTTCCTAGAGAATGTATTAAAATGATTATATAAATATTAAAAAGTAAAATTTATTTCAACTTTTTAATTTTTTTCTCCCTCCTCTCTTGGTACTAAACATTTTAAACAAAAATAAAGTACTTACAGGCTGCATTGCACTTTTCTCAGCAGGTTTCTTAACAGCAGCAGTAGGTCTGACTGGAGGTTTTACTCCTCTCACACTGATAATCTCGCCCGTGCTTCCCCTAGGTCTCGGAGGTGGTGGCTGTCTTCTAGGATCTGTGGGTCTATCCGAAGGGTTGGGTTTGCTTGGTTTCCTAGCTGGAGGAGGAGTCATTGGTCTGGGCATACGTCTAGGAGGTGAGGGGGGAGGGAGGTCTAGGACGGGCAATGGATTTGGGTGGGGGGGAAATTGCTGTTTTAATTGGCTTTCGCATCCGTTGAGGCGAGAATGACCTAGACCTACAGAAAACAACAGAATTCCAGTCACATTCTTATTGAATGAGGCATATTGACGGGCAACTAACTGTATTTATGCAATTAATATGTAGGTAAACGAAGAATCAATCTTTAGATATCTTCTAGACATTACTCAAGGTTCTTTGGACAGTAAATTAAGTAAAGTAAACAAAGAGATCAGATACTGATTTAGCCCCAAATAAATGAAGGTATGAAAAAAAAAAAGGAAAAAATAAATGAAATTATAGTACCTTGAAATATATAGAATAATTATCAACTCACCTTGATCTGGCATTCCTGTGTGCCTTTGGAGAACAAACCGAACAGGAATCGTCTGAACAGCTGCTGATGGAGCTAGCGGACGCCGACCTTCTCCCTTTGGTGTGCCGCGACGAGGACGCGTGAGCGCGTGGAGAAGGCGGCGAACGCGGTCTGATCGGCCGCGGAGATCGTCTAGCGACGGGCGATCTGTAATTAATCGGTGAACGACGCGACGCTGGAGGCGACCTACGCGGCGGAGGTGATCTAGGAGACCTGCGACTGACTGGTGAACGGGGAGACCTACGTCCAAACGGCGGCGATCGCCTTTGAGGAGACCTGGGAGAGTGGCGGCCGGTCACAGACCGGGAACGACTTCGCCGGCCAGACGAAGGTGAAGAACCATCAATGTAGAGAGACTTGTAACCGCTGTGGCGCCACCTAGTAAAAATGATAATGTATTAATTTCAATCTAAGTGTCTAATACTGCCCTTATTAGCTTAATAGTCATATCTCCTGAGGTAGTAATTTATAGAAAAAAAAAAACAGGTTACTGTCATACAGCATTTTTAAATTGCTTTTGAGGAATTTGTGTCTTCGTAAATATTGAGATAAATAAGTATCCTTGACAATAATACCGATATAATATGTCCAAGCATATACCTATTTAATATCAAGTCAAAAATTTATTCTAAATGAAAAATCTCCTTTACCTGTTTGGGTCCTTAGCTTCGACTTCCAGCAACTTTTTATCCCAAAATGCTCCTGACGAGGGTGAGGTTTGTGCTCTAGCTTTCTTCATGACATTATCTATTTCCCGTCTTCGTCCTGCTGGTAAACTAGGGTCTGGAAAAAATAAAATTATTCAACATTCAAAACAACTTTCCATGTGGTGTGGACAATAGATTAAAACATGGTATTTTATTAAAACTTTTAAATGTATGTTCTCATTATATTACATATGTTTACTGCATACAGTGATAATTCTAAATGATGTAAATGTACTTCGGTCATTCATTTCGATTATATTAATTTTAAAACTAATATTAAATGATGTAAGAAAAAATTCCTAAGAAATTACGCAAAAAAAAAAATCGTGTATACCTTCATCTTTTTTTTTTTTTGTTATACCTGTGATACGAGGTGTCTGAGGTTTTGTATCCATTCTAAGCTTCACTGGAACATTTTTTCTTATCTCTACTTCTACTTCTCCTTCTCGTAGACATTCTATAAAATGTCCTTTTAAATTAAATTTCTAATATTTCTATTTTGAATATAATTTCTAGACTGTATGTACATATTTGCTTTTATATTTGACAATATGCAAAGAAAGGTTTTCTCGAAGATTATTCCATGAAGATTTTTTTAGTTTTTTATTATTATTTTTTTTTTTAATTCAAGTAAAACCTTTCCGCATAAAGACATTTTGTTGGTCTACTCTAATGGGCACTTTAATAGATAATCTGCTACTAAAAAAAATAAGAGGACATGGGAAAAACTTTATAACATATGAAATATAACTTTTCTATTTCTTTTAACAATAAATACCCATTGAACAACTCAAGAATTAAAATTTTTGGTTTACAACTTTTAATTCACCCCAATGAAAAGTTACTTTCATTATCTGATAGATATTCACAAGGTGTGTGCCTCTCCGCCAAAACATGTACAGCAGATTTGAATTTTAGATATTTTTGAAATCGAGCAATATTTCAATACTAACAATCAAGTGGAGTCTACAAATATCAAACCACTCGCTAAGCTGGCATCATCTGGAGATTGATTAAAACTAATGATACCACCAACTTGGTTGATGACAAGAGCGAATAGGTTAGTAACGAGTGTTTTTCAAAACTTAACCTCTAACCCTCTTCCAGATATTCCGATAACATTTTAGTGATTTGATATATATCAGAGCTTCGGTAGCGTGGCAGAGGGCTTGAGCGTTGAGTGAGTTTTACTGTCTGCCAACTCCTGGGCTCAAAGCCCGACTTCGACCCTTGTGATTGTGTCTGCTTTCTTTCAACAGTCATCCACAAAAGGGCGCTATAGTTAAAAAACGAGTAAACATAGTGGCAAAGACGAGAGACAAATTGCGATTTTTTTAATTTTCAGTTCCTTTTTATATTTTCATTATACATTGGAACTTAACAACTTATACTTTATTAATCTCTAAAAAAATGAAATTTCCCTTTAACTCTTTACTTTTCCTTTTAACACGTTATATTTATAATTTTATGACTAATAATAATTAAGCCTCTTAACGCATGTGCTCCTCACTTTTCTTTCCTTATAGCTCCGTTGTATCTTATAGAAGGAATGATATCAGGCACAATTTTGTTCAATCTTCTGAATAGTAGTAATAAATCATAGTAACACATGACTTATTATCTACAATTATTAATTTGTGGCATCCTATGTTTCCTCCGAGGTTTCTTTTGGTTATTACGGCATGGTTCAGCCATACTGAACTTCGTTTAAAGTCCAATATTACGATTGTTACAACAATCGTAATCTTGGATTTTAAACAAAGTTCAGTTGAACTCTGGCTAAACCACATCGTAACAACCAGCACTAAGTCACTGTCCTATAAATTATTTAAATAAATGTTAAATACACCTCTGCCAAAAGAATTAGTCCGAGATTGGTTTTTTGAAAAATATGTTTGCCTATCCCAATGAGTAAATATCACAGGAGAGAAACTATTAACAGTGGGGACCCGGCAATTTTGTGCTGGATTTGTCAGTGTCAATACAAAACATTTTCGTGTTACATTTGTTGAGTTTGGCATTTATATTTAATTTTTTACAAGGGTGTTATTTATTTGTGTGCTTGCATATATTGTACAGAATTAGTCAGTTTTGATGTAAACAATATAAATGACTTTATCAGTCAATAATCATGGTTACTTGCATATCGTGCAACACACTGAAAAAAAAAGTGCCATTATTTTTCATAGGTAAGTAAATATACATTATTATAACTAATAAAACCAACTGTCTGAAATATTTCCATTATGCTATGAAAAGTTTGAATAATAATTATATTGGGGGTTGTACAACCGCCATGATTGTTTACATGTATTGTTCCAATATCCAGTGGCATGTCATTCAGGAATTGTGGTCTTGCTCAATAATAAATCAGATAAAAAAATTATATAAGTAAAATTATAATTATGTACAATAAAGTTAATAAAAAAAATGTATCTTCGCTGCTGGTTATCTGATATAGGTAAAATCAAATAGACATGTAGACTATTGCTTTTATGATAACTGCTAATTACATATTTTTCCAAAGGTTTCCAAAGAAATTTTACCAGAGTAAATCGTGGACTAAATTTGTTGGTAAAACGAATGAAGAAATACAAAAATTTGCATTGTTGTGTTCGCAGCATTTTGAAGAAACGGACTTCGAAAGAACTGCTTTCAAAGTACTTCTAAAGGAAAATGTAATATCCTCAAGAATAATACAGACACAAATATGTAAGTTTAATGTGACAGCATTAATATACCACAAAAATACTTTTCTTATTTTATGAAATCGGAAGGAGAGTACGCAGTAAATGAGATTAAATATAATTTGCTAAAAAATAATATGAATTTTGTGTCTACCTTGGAATTCAAAAATTAAGAAACCCTATTGAAATTTGCAATTTGATTTTATAATCTAACAAAAAAATTTACGTAATGTGTCAAATAAATGTGATTTATTTTCAGACAAAACTGAGACAATCTGGGATTGAAATAATCCTGTCTATTTCAGGCCATCATCCATTGGAATGCAAAACCTGACGGTACTATTTTGGAATCTACTCCGTCTACTTCAACTGCAGAAATTATGGATGTCCATATTCCATCTCTATAGACACCTAAGATGGATACTACCAATCTTGTGTCTGCCAAAGAAGATTCTCCTAGAAAAATGAAATTGAAACGTCAGATTCGAACATTGTCTAAGGCAAATTTGCAACAAAGTCGTCAAGTTCGTAAACTACAAAAGCAAGTGTCGTCGCCAAAGAATTTTTTTTTTAAACAACTAATGTAGTAAAATAATGTTATAATCTTTGTAACCTCTCCTATAGATTTCTTAATATTGTACTTACATCAAATTTATTTTCTAAATTTGTTTCTACAATGTTCAATTATTTAGGTACCTACATTATAGTTTGAAAAAACCCACATCTTTTATTATCCATCTACCTACTCATTTTTAGCATAATTTACATAATTGGCAGGTACAATTGAAAGAATTCTACCAAACATTTATGAACAATACCTATATGAAACAGCTAATTTTTGTGCATGGTACTGTATTTTTATTTCTTTCATTAAGTAAGGTTAAGCATACAATTTAGTAAGGAGCAAAAACATTTTAAAGGAGATCAAGGGGTCTTAGGAACCATTTTTCTTTTTAATATATAGTCAATCAAAACAACCCCCTTAATTTTCATCAAAAATTTGCTACCTGCAAAATATTTGTACCTGTTTAGTATTTATAGTCACTTTAAACTGATTTGTTAATTTGCGACATGTTTAATAACTCAAAATAATTTAGTTTTACTCCTGTTCCCGTCCATAGGAAATGCTACTGACCATCCTCTTCCATCTAGATAAACCAGTTTCTGATAACTTCGTCACAGCAGATTTTACGATATCTTCTCTCCTTCAGATATTTACTAGTTGGCCTATTCAGTCATAAAAAGAAAAACGATCTCGGCTAGATGCATGTCGATAGTACTTTCTCATACTCATATTCAATTTGAGATGAAAGAAATAAATTATTTTAATTAAAAATATGATTTTCAATCATTTTACTTAGGGCCGGTTTACCACCTCCCATTAAATCTATTTGATAAATAAGTTTCACTATTATAAACAATTATTGATATTGATACAAACTGCATCCAAGAAAACTTTACCAAATAAATTTAACAAGAGATGGTAATTAGATTTTTTGGATACAATTGTTTTCATGGAACTTATTTATTAAATTGATTTAATGGGAGATGGAAAAACCGGCCCTTATATATAAAATAAATAAACTGAACAAAATAAAGAATATAAATTAAATAAATAACACAAGATAAATCAGATAAATAAGATAAACAAGACAAAAAAGATAAATGAGGTAAATGGAAAAAATGAAATGCGACAAATGAGATAAGAGGCAAGCGAGACAAGCGAGTGAGATGAGCATGACAAATGAGACAAATGAAGCAAATAAGATAAAGAAAATAAATAAGACAAGCAAGATAAACAAGAGAAAAAGATAAACGAGATACATGAGACAAACGAGATAAATAGGATAAATGAGGTAAATGGGAAAACAGGAACATAAAAAAAGATAACTAAAAAAAAAGACAAACAGGAAAACCGAGCCAAACGAAACAAACGAGATAAAATGAATTAAATAACTTATTTCTCTCATTTTAAGCTGGATATAATAAGAAAATATTGTCGTGATGGACTTTACTTCTTTAATTGAATAAAATTAATTTCCACCGCTTATCTAAGCCAGTTAATCTGACGAGAAATTTTCAAGAGTTCTTTTCGGTACACATCCTCATTATGAATTTTTATTCGTAAAATTTTTTAGATTTTACGCAATTATTTTGGGCCCCCTTGAGATATGCCCTCCCTGGTGCACCAATTTCACTGATATTCAATAGGGTTCTTTCTTGGACCATCCAAAGATTACATGCAAAGTTTCAGATTTCCATGCTGAGAAATGTTGAAGAAAATGATAACACGATTACCAGTGACACAGATAGCATGCCGAATTTGAAAAATTGAGTCGTAAAACGTTCATCTTCATCATAATCTGGAATTTGATTTTTTGCAAGACGCCAATATTTTATTAGTATGAATAGATGAGAAAGTAATATTAACCTGAAAACAAAACTTTAAAATATTTGACATTTGATTGTTTGACATAAAAAAAGTCAATCTATTGCCAAAGAAAATATCCTTTACTTTTGAGAACAGAATCAGAGAGTCTAAATGTTACGGTGAATGTGATTAACTGGGCATTGTACATAATCACTGTAGAATATGCATAATTCCCAATGACATGCAATGTTTCGACTAACGGGAAAAAACATGAATCTGCAATACATTTACGAAATAAAAAAAAAACGAATTTCTGTATGCAACATTTTTATGCGACTTATATTTGTGTTGTGTGTAATATTCCACTTCCGCAAGAGTTACCAGGATTAGTTCATTCGAAGGCGTTTATAAAATACCCTTTGAAATCGAGAGCTAAGAAACTTTTAGAGTTAAACAGGATACACCTGAAAACTCTAACAGGCCTATATACCGGGCACTGCCGACTAAAATATCATCTGCATAAACTCGGCCTAGCGGAAAACGCCGAGTGCCGTCTATGCCTGGAGGATGATGAGAAGGCAGACCACATCTTATGCACCTGTCCCGCTGTGGAGAGGATCCGATTCTCAATATTTGGCAAAGGGCAACTGCTGCCAGAGGATCTGGACACATTCTCACCCAATAAAGTTATCAGTTTCATTAAGAGACTGAACTTATTGGGTGAAATATAATTAGGCGTGAGCCACAATAGGCCTGCTGATGGCCGCAGTGGAGGGTCTACTGAGACCCACTCACAACAACAAACCTAATATTCCACTACATATACCGACATATATTGAAGAAAGAACAGTTTAGAGCATTTTGGAAAAATGTGCCGGACTCGAATTTACCATCAAGAACAGCTGATCGCAAACTTAACTATAAAAGGCAAGGGGTACCTAAATTTTTGCCTATAAATCTTGTAAATTCATGGAATATCGACAGAACTTCCTACATTTTACAACTTCATTGCTATGTGGACAGATTATTTTAAAATCAAAATTACATTTCATAAGAACGTGAATATCCTCAATTCCAGCCAAATACAAAATTACGTTCTTATGAAATGTAATTTTAATTTTAAAATAATCTGTCCACATGGCAATGAAGTTGTAAAATGTAGGAAGTTGTCGTTTTTGCATAAATCTATATTTACAATTTATGGACAAAAATTGGATTAGGTTTATGATGGGTTGCCTGGCAACTCCAAAGCACTCTTAATAAAAAACAAATTTGTGTATTAAAAAATAAAAAATTTTGGATAACAGTGGATGAGATGACAGACCCAAGAGGAAGTCCATACGTATAATTCATAATCTACAAAATAAATTACAAACTCTAAAAGATGATCCTGGTATACTAGTGAGCAAGCGATATAATGACATTTTACATAAAAATGTGGGATATGAAACGTTATAATCGGTATCTTAATAATGAACATCCTACACCTGATTTAGAAAGTTTTAAGTTTGCAAATATTACGTCGGTAGATGTCAAAAGATCTTTTTCGCTTTACATGTGTTTACCTCACAAAAAAAATATAGAAACTGTGTTACTCATGCGAATATTTGTTGATGCGCATTTTCAGCCTTTGTTCTTGGTCGTTAACACGTAAAAGGCTTTTATGAAATATATAAAAAAATCGAATTTATCTCTTCTTTTCCAATATATGCTATAACTCGTTTTTTAACTTCAGTGCCCTTTGCACATGGCGATTTTTGACGGCCTGGGGATTTTGAAGCATAACTACATAAGCATCGATTTTATATTATAAAATTCAGGCAATAAAAAAATTACATCAATTATTATGAATGTTTGAACAATATAAATAGAATCTGATCTAATGATTGTAACAAAGTAAAAATTGCAAGAAAGGCATGCTGAGGTACTAATTACACATTAACAATATCCTAAATGGTCATGTTACCTTCACTATTTTGGAATGGAATTTACTCATGAATGTCCCCCCCATAAGTAGTGAGGACCACATAGTTGCTAAATATTTCTAGATATTAGTTCTATATTTACCAAATGCTTAAGCGAAGTTTTAATCAGGTGGCCAACATAAATCTCATTTAAACTTTTTCTTTTGATGAAATCAACAGATGCCGGAAATAGTGCATTTTTCAGAGCCGGCAGTTAAAAAATATATAAATAAACACACCATATAAAAATTCATGTGGTGTATTTATGTACATACCTGTAATATATGGAACACATAGAACCGGTATAGTTTGAGGCAGAAAGTTGGTATATATGTATTTATATTATACGTAGATTGGCACTTACTCCAGAGTTAACTTAGCAACACAAAAGTGTGCTGTTATTTTCGTGTTTGGTTTGGTTCTCTCATAAAACATTCTTAACAATGGCGCATTAAACTTTATTTTTCCTGTAAGACTTAAAATATAGGAATAGTTATACACTTACTGGCTACACAACATCTAACTTACACTGTCATAAAACTCATTTAAACTATAAAAACACTTATCTAGCAGATACCTATTTAATTCTCTTTTAAATGTAATTAAATTTATTGACAATTTAATTTAATTCTTGCCGGTAAAATTAAAAAATATTTAAACCTAGATGAGCAGGAGAGTTTGTATTTACAAAAGGAATATGAAAATTATATTTTTGCCTTGTAGTTATTTGATGCATAGTATCATAAATACTAGGAAAAATTGAAACATTATAAGTTTTGAAGATGTCTCTACAAGAATGTCTATTGGACACACCAGCAATGCACTCAAAATACACTTTTGTACTATAAATACAGCCGGTGATTGAGTGGAAGCTCAGAAAACACCCCATATCTTAGTCTAGAAGAGATGTGAGCATGGTAGACCATAAGTTGTTGTTTGTCAAAATAGATCTCAAATGTCTAAATAAGTAAGAGATTGAATTTAACTGAGTACAGTAGGACTTCCAGTTGAGGCACTCGTCTATTGTTACTCTTAATAGTGATATTTAATTCAGGCCAGTTTTTTTTTTGTTATAAAATTTTGTCGCTTGTTTTCTCGGTGTTAAAATAAAGTGAATTTGATTTATACCAATCATTTACAATTTGTAACACATTGTTACATTTAGATTCATCTTCGGGAGCCGAGATAAATAATGATTTGTCATCGGCATACATAACAAAGAATACATTAGTGGTTACAGAAGAGGGATTTTTTTATGATTTCTGTGTCATGTTCTGTACACGTAGTCTGTCTTGGAACATAGTCGACAATGCCGAGTTTAGAGGTTTCTTTGCAAAATGTACCAGGTTTTCCTTTACGTAGTAGCCATACGTTGCATAAAACATATCTACCAAGTGTGTATAAAAATGTTTTGGGGAATACTATAGAGGACATACGAAATAATTTTTTGTGGGTGACAGTGAATGAAACAACTGACTTTCGGTGTAATAAGGTCCTTAATTTTACACTAAGAATTTTGAGTGTTCAAAAGGCTTTGTCTCCGATATTAATAGCTTGTAAACGAGTACAACAAACCACAGCACACACTGTAGAATACTGACACATGCATTGTCCAGTATAAGTGGCCAAAATATTAATTTAACAGCTACGAATGCAGAACAAATATTAGTTGTGACCATGTATGCTAATACAATGGCAAACCTCTGCCTGTCTTAAAAAAAACCGTTGTATCAAGGGGTATTTCATTATTCATTTTATACTTTTGCTTTTATTTGTCTCCGTACGTCCTTCTGTCAAATATGAGGCAGTTGTAGTTACCGGTCCTGGACTGTGATCGAATTTATTTTCCCTGATAATCACGAACAAAAACAATTATTTCATTGAAAATAAAATACTTAGTAGGTGAAAATACAGGAAAAAGTCTATTTTTTTGTATGAAAAGCAACTTTCATAAAATTCACCAAATGGATGCACTAAATTCGTATCCCAGGCATGTTAACAAAAAAAAAAAAAAAATGGATATTAGTATTGCCTGTAATTTTAGCTACTAAATCATCCTATGATTTAAAATGAGATAATAGTTTTAATTTTTCGTTAAGTATCATGAATAGAATAGCTATTTACAGATTTATGTTGGTCAACTGATATAATACTTGATAAAAACATCGTCTTAAACCAAACCTTTTTTCCCTTGAAAAATTTATGAAGTAAAAATATTCACAATTCTTATAGAAATCAGCTCGGAAACAACTCTCCATAAATTACTACTATAATTTATTGTTAATTTTATATTTTATCCCCAAACATCCAGATATGTAATTTCCACCAGTCCCACTTATAGTGTTAATAAAAAGTGACACACCCAACAAAATTACAATGAAATATTTTGAAATTTTTAAAAGATATTTATATTGTCAATATAAAATAGTATGAACAGTTTGAATAAAAATGTAATAGATTTTGGTCAAAAATACTACTTTTTTCCACTTTAAATGCCATAATTTAAATGTAATATTCAATACCCATAGGATGATGGACAATCAAAAATGGGACAGTTCTTCTTGTGTACCGAACTCGGTACCGCAGTGGGCCAGTGTTGTGAAAAACGTAGCTGGTTTACTGCCTATCCACTCCCAGGGTCAAATCTCGGTTTTGATTCTGACAAAGTCGAAGGGTTTGGCTGTGTGTGTGTCCGCATTCTTTTCAACTGTGTAACCCCTGTCCATATGGTTTCGGCTTTGGTTTGGGGGGTTTATGTGGTGTATGTTTTAATGTGTCTTTTTAAATTTATTATTTTATTAATATGGAGCATAATTTCTATCTATAACAATATTAATGATTCCAAATACAAACAATAGATTTTAGCCTCGACTTTAACAAAGATCCGTAAGATTTGTCCCATTTTTAATTGTCCGCAACTGTACATATTAAGTATATAGTTTGTGCCCAATATCCTCTTATCTGAATACTTAATTTAGGTATCTGATTATTATAATATAACCTAGTTTGTGCATGTTTAATAAATCAACTACTTTTCAAGCAATAGTACAGAAATATCATAAAAAAAATTATTCTAAACTACATATAATGAGACTCACTTCGAAACTTATTGCACTTTTCTAAAGGTGCTCAGAGAAATGGATCATACAGCAGATTTTTCAATTTCTTTCCAAAAATTTCACCTTTGGCCAGCAAAATCGCGTGGAAGCGGTCAAGTAACGGCGCTAAAATCACGAATCGCGTAATTAGGTATCGATACCAATGTTATCCCCCACATTGCTACCCCGGCAACCATTGCAATGTGGTTTCTAACGAGACTCGATCGAAACATCAAAGAGGTTAGTAACACTAACTTATACTTATATAACTATTGTTAATAAATTTCAATCATTCTAAAATTCATACAACATTCATACCAAGTATTGTTGCTTAATCAGAAACTACTAATTAACATAACCTGAATAAACTAATTTTAACACATAAGTATATCTAAAAAATGATGCGGTATATTGGTAAGGCAAGCAACACGTATTTCTGCTGCACGATTAAAAAAAATAAAAATTAGGACACCAAGAATGTCTCAACATATCGCGTATGGCAGTTTTTCAAATAAAAATAACGCCCGCACACAACAGAACATACACAGAAGTCACTAAGTTCGAATAAAAACGGAACACGATCACTTTTCACTTACGGCTACGCGACGAAAATAAAATAAACGAGTACGAAAAACGAAACGAAAATATTCTAATTTTACCTTGGAAGGTAAATGCCCGACGCGACGAGGTAGGTAGACCAAAAATCAATACACATAATTACCACGACTTAAACACTACATTTCACTTACATTTCTTGAACGAAATATTATATTCGTCCGTACAAACAATATACTTTATATTGTTATGATTTTCCACTACTTTTTGACGACTTTTACTTAGGTTTTCTATTTTCAAACGTTTTTCGACTAGAACGACACACGAACCCTGTCAGACATTTTGGAACGAGTCAGGGGGGAAGGGGGAGAGGGAAATGTTAAATGATCGCGGACGGTGCATGCGCGAACTTATTTAATTGAAATTTTCTATGTGGAATAGTTCGAATACATAGAATTGTCGAATATTGCAATGTTTATTAGCAATTTGAATATTCATCTTGGGTCAATTTAATTTTCAAATGTTTGTATGTATTTTAGCCACAAAATAACGCTAAGAAGAAAATATGTTGAAAGTTATTATTTTACTTTTTGAAACGTCTCAACTTCTTTTCCTACAGAGTACACTACAGCAATTCCTCCCATTGTCTAGTATCAGTACTAGAGATGGGGTTATTTCTCAGTCGGTAATTTTTTCACTGTGATGGAGCAATCATAGTCACTCACTAAACTGCTACCAAAACAGTGACTGTGAATTTTACACTTTCAAGGTGCAGCCCTGGTGGAAATATTTCTCTAAAAAAAACTGAAAAAGTCTGTATACCACAGAATAAGACTTTTCGAAAATTTTCTCTGAAAAACTCTAAAAAAGTTTTAATAAGTCTGAGCAACTCTGACATCTCTGAAAAAGTCAAATATTCTCTGAGATTTCGGACTTTTTTTTAGAGAAATATTTCCATCGGGGAGTGTACACAATAGTGTGCAGAATCGTTGCCGCAGCCAATGCAGGGCGCGGATCGCACTGAGCACTGGTCACAAGCAATATTCACAGTCGCAATAATCACAGCTCAAGCTCTGGCACACTTGGAAATAATTTGCTAAACGCGCTGCTATTGACATTATTCCGTTGCGATTGCTCCGAAGTTGTAATCACAGTCACACGTTACAATCACTGTGATCTGTACTCACCGTAGCAGTTCACAGTTTGTTTGAAAAATCAACGTTTGGCTCATCACTAGTTAGATATGGCACAGAACATGATTCAAAGAATTCGTTGAATGCAGTGATGGATTAAATAGTGATTTTTCAATCACACTCTGAACTGCTACTGTGATATCAGAATCACAGTGATTATAACCTGTGATTAAAACACAACATCAGAACAATCGCAGTGGAGTAGTGCCAGTAGCAGCGTATAGCAAACTCTTTCCGAGTGTGCCAAAGCTTGAGCCGTGATTACTGATTATTGTGACTGTGAACTGTGAATACTGCCTGCGGCCAGTGCCCCAGCGCTATCGGCGACCTGTACTGCGATTGGCTTACTGGTTGTGGAAACAAATCTGCACAGTATTGTGGACTATACCGATACTTCACATTAATAGTGTAAAATTTGCCGTCACTGTTTTGATAGCACTTTAGTCACAGTTACCGATTTTGAAAGATCGCCCATCTCTACACTAACTTTTGTAAAGGCCATTAAGAAGAAGAAGAAGACCTAACCTAACTTTAGTGTTTATAACTGTTTATAACGTTTATTTATTTTAATTTAAGTTGTGTGTTTATTGTCTTATATATTAATCAACTAAAAATGAGCACTGAGGAACAAAGAATTGAGCAGAAGCCAGTTTTCAAACAGTCAAGTTTTCAAATAAATAAATCAGCAAAGAAAAAATGTGTGTGGAAAGGATTGAAACAAATAATAACTTCTGAAAAAGGCTCTTCCTTGGCCTGAGGATGTAATTCATTACAGTTCAATAAATGCTCCACCGTCGTTTAAACCCCCAGAAAAGTTTTCGGACTTGTCAGGTTTACCAGCACCCTATACTGATCCACAGACTAGATTGAGGTTTGCAAATAAGGATGAGTATGCAACAATTATAGATTTGCCCATGGATATAACTGCAGGTTATTTAGCCATACGAGGAGCTACAAGTATTGTGGGGTGAAGATGGAATCATTTATTGTACCTATATTGATGTGTATTTAATTATTGTCTGGTAGATGGCCATAATAACGTAAAGATGTAGAAATATATATTTAAAGAATATGATGAAACTTGAAGAAAGAGTAATTATTTAAGTACAAATTTCTTGCACTACCTACCTTTATAATTGTTTTAGCATATTGAAATAAAAATTGTCTTGAACGAATCAGTTAAATATCAATTTTATATGTATCTTCCTTTTATTCCCCAAGGGCAGTGCTGCAACTAACCCTTATTGGACCCGCTGCAAGCAATATTTTGCACCCTCTCTGCTGTTATAAATAACAAGAAAAACAATTGTGCTCCATTGATACATAAATAATAAAAAAAGCAATAAATAAAATAAGCTTATTTTATTAAATATACAACTAACATTACAAAACAAAAAATTAAAAGTGCGTAATGCAATTTAAATGTTGGTAAAGTTCATGTATATCGTTCATATATGTATTTGCACCCCATCAGGCTTGCACCTGCAGCACCGCCCTTGTTACGGCACTGTTTATTAATAGTAGGTACTGATTCAAACTCGAAATAATTTCATTCGGTGCCTGGTGGTAGATCTTTAATCAAAATTTAACTATTATGTATAAGAATTACACTATTGAATGATTTAATGAATTAATGTTATACAAGTTTTCTCCTTATATTATTAGTGTAAAGTGACCAACAACATTGTTGTTGTGGAGTGCTCACATTGTAAAGAAATGTCTAAATAATAAACGCTGATACTTCAATGTGAAAATCTTTAAACTGTCTGAAATTGTTATTTATGTCTAACTAAATCGAAATTACAAGTTGTCAAAAAATCATACTTCACATATGGGTACAAAATAAAACATTGTACTTAACTAATCACATATAAGGAACTACAACATCACATTAAGTATCTCATGCCAGTTTTTTAAAAATGATTCTGTAGTTTTTCTATTAAGAAAAAATTTAAATTGTTCATATCAAAAGTATAAAATAACCTTGAAAATAAATATTGTTTTGCCAAAAGAATTATTTTCTGGTTAATTCATTTTACACACTGTTAGCATAGTTGTAAGAAATTTTATTTTATTAATTTTTAGATGAAATGTGTACATATTATATAATGATTTTCAATCCAAAGTGCCAGAGGATGGTAGATAATAAGTAGCGACCATTCTACTTTTAGGCAAGTTCTGTCTTTGACAGTGTTCTAATTTTTAGCTCTTGATTTTGTCATCTATAATTTTTATTTATTTATTTCTGTGTATTACATTTTAATATAATACCACAAGTAACACAATCCCCTATATTCCTAAAGATACCTTAAAATACCTTGGTGGGGCGGGACTAAACATTTAGAGACGACATACCCAATATCCAAGTGCTAGAATTCATTTCTTCTTTTAGAAAGAATTACACTTTGTTGACGGGGGATTGAACCTGGCTCTCCGGTGTGAGAGATAAGCGTCCTTACCGCTCGATCACAAAGCCTGTACAACCTGTATCATTTTCAAAAAAAATTTGAGATGCCATATAATATAACCATTAACTTGGCTTCATAAATATGGAGCCATGTTCTTTTTTAAAAGAAGTTTTTGACTTTTTTTCTTATTTTATTTGTCCAGGTTTACCCACTGTTGTTTTCGTTTTTGATACAGAAACGCTGGTTATTTTACCTTTTCCTACTCTATTAAATGAATGTGGTGGCTCATGATATGTGTAGGGAGGGCAAATTGAATGCAAGAGGTGTGCATATGAGGCGCCAGCTGCAGGGGGTGTGGTAGTCCCCTGCTGCATCACACACAAACATTTTTCCAAAGGTCAGGGTTATTGTGTCTTTTTTTTTAATAATGTATATTTTTTTCTTCAGCAAAACCATAAACACAATTTTTTTCACCCCCATTTAATTTATAGTTAATCTGGGCCTGTACTCTAGCTTTACCAATGAATGAATGTTTTAAATTTAACCTGTGTATGTGGAAGAAAACTCTTAAACTTGTGGTAGATATACTTGAGTTATTTCAAATATGAAAGTAATAATTAGAAATCGGCAACTTTGTCCCGCTAACAGGATCGCATTCAGGACAATCAGATTAGACGTGATTAAGTCACATTAATAGGGAACTTGCACATTTTTTTTTACTTCATAAAAATGTTCTACAATACTAAAAAATAAGATATGCAAAATATGACGCCTTAATTCCCAATAATAAATTTGTTATAAATTATTAAAGATTCGCGCGCGAGCGAACCATTTCAAACAGGTTCAAAAGCGCGGGAGTAGTCGTGACATCACACCATACCACGACGGAGATCTCAGCACTCGATTGCTTGATTTCAGCCGTAAAAATACCAGCATCGCCATAAATTTTAAGTGTATAGGTACTTAAAATGGAAACAAAAACTCCTTATTTTAAATATTGCATTGTACCGTTGTGTAAAAATACTACAGTAAAAGTGCTAGATAAAATATTTATAATGTTGCCAGAAGATAAGATTCGTCGATCAAAATGGCTAAAAGCGTATAGAAGAAATGAAAAAGACATTTCACAGAGCAGTAGGTCTCTACATGTGTGTGAAGATCATTTTAATGTAACTACATTATTAAATACTATATGTCTACTAGTTTTTCGCAGGCGGGCAATAAAATATGCCGAATTCCGAATTATTGAATTTTAATTAGGGTAGGATTAAAGAAAGAATGTGTATACAATGTTAGAAAATAAGATTAGTAGATAGAATGTAATTTAGTGATACTAAGTAAAGGTAATTTCCTGGTGCGAAAGTAAACAGCTATTTATTATTATACTCTTCGCAAATACGATTACGAAGAGTATATTGCATTTGATCGGGACATTTCTAAAATCGTTAATATCGCTCGCAGAGAAAAAATCATTTCGTTCGTCATCGAATTCTGAACAACTTTCAAAATGTCCGTCTGTCTGTCCGTCACGTTTCTTGTAAGCACGATAACTAAAGAAAAAGAAGTCCGTTCGATTTGAAATTTGGGCTATAAGTTAGTGTTAGCTAGAGGAAGAAATCCATTGTTTTTGAAAAAAATCAAATAGTAGATAAAAAAGTTATAGGACATTTTATTTAAAAATATGAATCTACAGAGGGTTGCAATTTTCAATGTGCTACTAAAATTCAAATAATTTTCTAGACACCAAAATGCTGTAAAATATACTACCACAAATTTCGCCTACGCAGTCGGCATCATCGGGAGATGAAAAAAAAATTGAAAATTAAATATGTGATCAATATATTAGATATTGTAAGAATAAATCTTAGTTTATACTATAAAATATACTGCCACGCGTTTCGCCAATACAGTCGGCACCATCGGGAGAGAAAATTAAATATGTAGTCAATACATTATGTATTGTAAGAATGAAGTTTATAAGACAAACACAAGATTCTTTTCAAAAAACTGCGAAGAGTATCATACAGAATGTGCAACAATTATATAAAAGTTCAATAACACTACTGTCTGCGAAGAATAAAATGTTTACCTCTAGTATATATACTATATTGCAAATACCTTTCCCTTGTCCTTTAATTTATTATATTCAAATCTTACATTTATCTATTATGTGAATGATAACATGACACAATCACTTATTTCCCTTGCCCCAAAACATAGTACGAAAATACCTACGATAGGTAATTATACATTTGCGCAACATTTCCTTTGCAGCAAATGTCTTCTATAGAGACACTTTACGCGTGTGTACAAAAAAAAACACGAAAAATATAGAAGTGGCTGTTGTAAAGAATTACCCTAAATTCTTTCAAACATAAGACTAAGTCTGCTAAAAATGCTTAGTTGCGACTAAGCATTTTGTAGTTATTTCTTTTTATTCCGTGATCAAGTCATAACTATTTTATGTTTATAAATTATTACTAAAAGCTAAAAAATACATACTTCTCTACCTTGACCCCGCGGACCTCTCCAAGGGAAAAACTTTCACTATTTTGTATAAAAGATGCCACCATAAACATATCCACTTTAGGCAAATTATCAGATTGGCCCTTTGAAAAACCTTGACCAGTCATTTTAAAATATCTGTACAACTACAATAAGCGGTACTATAAAACACAATTATATATTTATATCAGAACAGTCACTAACAAATCAATCACAGTTTTATTACACCGGTAAACATCTCTGATTGTATTGCTTCCCGGCGCGACGACTACCGAATATGGTATGGTGTGACGTCACAGTCAATAGTAGCTCGTTTCGGGCCACTTCAATTTTATCGCTGTTTAGATCTTTTATACTGATCGCGTGGAATTAGAAAACTTATTTTTTTGTGAAGTACACGTTTTATTACAACGTTACACTATGTTTTTTAGCATTATTTTTATTTTTAAAATTATAGGCAAGTTCCCTATTGTTGGAAACATCTATTTAAACATAACTTTATACATGTGAAGCAGCATACAAAGTTTTAAAATATTGTTACGCCACTGGACTTATAAGTGTTCAAGTGTAATTATAGTTAAGACCGTAATTAGTCTATTGTTATTAATTGTTAATTAATAAATAAAGTAGTGAATAAGTGTTACCTGGACTTTCAATCAACGAATCTATGGGAAGAGGTGTTTGTGTGGATAGCAAACACGTAACAATATTTAATTTATAAAAACTTAATATAAACAAAATACATTGTAATATTCAATGATTAAAATGAAATATCTTATGGCATATCATTGCTAAAAGTTTTATATTGAAAATTATTAATAATAAAATGTATAAATTAGACACTATAAACTTGCGTCTTCTGTTGCTTAGCAGATATTTATATAAAGAAAAACTTCCTCAACGTCTGTAGATGTACTTAAGTGGGCAATTTTTAATGAAGGTATTACATTTTTATTTATATGCTCTGTAGTATTGCCACCTTGCAAATAATCGCATATAATTTTCAACTTTACTATGGTCCGTTTTCCTGCAGGGGCAAACCCAATTTCACATAGCTAAATTTAAGGAAAAACAGCAGGATGTAAAGTAGATATCTATAAGAAGTTTTGTTTATTTATTTATTCATTTATTACCCAACAGTAAAAACCATTTACAGGGTAAAACACTTAGAAATAGGTCAGCATAAATTAACATCAAACAGAATAGATAAAAACAGTTTTAACGGAATATAATACAATATTTAAGATGGTGTCTCATTACCTATCAATATTTTCACAATATAAAATGGATTTAATACTAGAAAAGTTAATGTCACAGTTGCTACTTAAATTATTATAGTTAGTACACATAATATTATTTGGAGACCTTCACATTATGTTAGTTTCACAAATATATGGTCTAAATGTGGTAGGATGCCTTGTGGATAATGTTAGTATGGTGAAATTAATTTCACACAATAGATTAAGGCAATCAATATGATAATGAATCAACTTGTATAAAAACGTAAGAGATATTTTCACCCTTCTGGTATTAAGAGATTAACAAGTCAAATTTATTGAACAATGAATTATGGTCGGCAGCCTGAGGTGGATATATCTGTTCAACTCGGTATGACAGGAATTTCACAAATTTAAGCTGGATAGATTCTAAACAATCTATTTTAGTACCGACAATGTCTATAGTACGTATTGAGTTAGTTATAAAAGTCTAGTTTGGAACTTAAGAAGGTTGATTTAGTAGCCACTAAAATTCCCTCTCTACATGAGACTAGAGTCATATGATCACAGCGAAAAACTGTATCATCAAAGGTTCAATAGAAGAGACATTCACATTAAGCCACGTTTCAGTAAAACAGATCACATCATATTCACAATCTGAAATAGCCGCAAAAACCACGTCATCCTTAGTATTTAATCCTCTGACGTTTTGATATAACAAACTAAGGGTGCATGTCTGTATGTGTTGTTAATTTAACGGCTTGATTTCTAATAATGTTTCTGAAGATGGGATCTTGATCGAAAAAACTCAAATTTGTGAATTATTAAATCTTCCGGCCACAGTTCGGTAACTCGTTTTCAAGACTCATCTTGGCATCTATGCGAAAACTGTTGTAATTACCAGATCTCATGCTCTTTGACTACAAACGTTTCATTTTTAAAGTTTTCCTGTAAATATTCTTGCATGTTTCTTGCTGTTTTATGTTACTTCGCCAGATGTCTGTAGTTGTAAAAAGAGGCGCCTAATTTAATCTGTTCTAAAACTAGATTTTATAGACATTAGGTAAATTAAAAAATAGGTTTTGATTAATTCCTAAAGAATGACTATCAAGATGCGGTCTCTAGTAATAACACATTTATCTATTTGTTACTATACCATATGTCTAGGGCCAAGTGTGGCCAGTTCGAAAAAGAATACTAGCGAAGGCTGCGAACTAGGATAAAATGAGATGGAATAAGACACACCCAGCGTACATAGGGACAGGCTCGGTTTATGCCACACCAGACATCTACAATGAAAGATTATATTATCTTTGCTACTATACACTCACACTGTTAAGTCCATCTCATTTGTTCAGTCGGTCTTTGTTGTTATCAGTTGGCTTCATTAGCCGTTGTACACACGGTATGAATGAATCTCATAGGGATAACTAAACTATCCTAGCTTGGCACTTGAGCTTAGAATCGGTTTGGCTCGTCTCCGTCCCACACTAGCGATGTTTATTCTCTTTCTGCGCCGCCAAAGTGCTGAGCTAGAATCGTTGAGTACGTGTGACTTATTTTTCAAGTATTTTCTTTTAAATAAAGTTTGTCATCTTTAAAATATTTATAGTTCCATCCCATAAAAGCAAAAATGAATTTTGAAAAAAAATAGTTTCTTTTATTTACTGTGGTATCTACAAGACTAAAGGTTTTTGAGGAATTTCCCAAAATAAGGACAAAAATGTGTTTTGATGTACCTACTGGAAAATGCCGATCTCTAACCTCTGTCAATAAATAATTCATTTTAAAATTTAAAGTTTTATGCAGGCAATACCACGTGATCGCAAATGCTACGATAATGGCCTGACGTCATACCGCACAACTTTATCGTTAACAGTCTACCTGAATGCATTAAATTGCAAGTTTATGACTGTTAAATCTCGCATTTATTTATTTTCTACGAAAAAAATCATTAATATATTAATTTATACAAGTGGTGAAAATGACAGACAGTGGTTCTATGCACGCTCAGATCGACGATTTACCGAAAATCAACGTGTTCATGATTAATACTATGAGCAGTTTCTTTGATAATAATACTGGTTTTATCAGTGCTGAAATTAGGGGTAAAAAAAGCAACAAGATGGTGCGTACCACTTGTTAACAATAAATTTGATTATGTTCATTTGCATCATTTTTATGTAATTAGGCATAAATATTTTTAGGTACCCAACCTCAGAATACATAAACATCTGTGGATTATTTTAATATTAACTATTATTTTTCATCTCAGAATACTTCATTACTTTGTCTAGAAGAATTACATAGGTAGTAAATGTCTGTTGAAGACAGTAGTAATAAACGTTATTGCTGATGACAATGGCGTATTTATAATTTACTCCTTGCTTTATGTGATAAAGAGACAACCATATGAAATCATTGGTTTTATTGAGATAACTTATGTTAAAATGATCCTCACAACAATATAATAATGAAGATTCCGACAATTTTACGTTTCCGTAGCCCCGTTTCATAGCGATGCATCATTTATTTATCATTTTAGGGACAAAAAAAATAACTTCTGGAGTTTTTATTGTTGTATTTGTATACTTATATTCAATACAATTTTTATAACTTTTTATTTTCACTCTCCATAAAAATTCGTATTTTAACTTGTAAACACAAACCACAAGTAAACAGTATTCACTTGTAGCAAACTTATGCGGTATGACGTCACAAGCAGCTGCATCGTTTAAAAAATGCATTTAAATTCCCGGCTAAAGTAAATATTTTTTTTAGCCTTTAATCCAAACAAAGAAAAAAATAAAATAAAATAAAAAATACATGGAAAGGCACATTTTTTTGAAAAAAAAAACTAGAGTAAAGGGGGATTCCTGTTCGGGACGAGGTTGAAACAGATCACGGAAAAGAGGTCGCGAAATAAAGTTTTTCGAGTAATAAGTGATAGAATTTTGGGGCACGTCTTTTTTTTTTAATAGGTCTGTAGAAAAGGTGGTAATTGGTTTGTGAAGTCGAAATAAATAATTCAAAATTTTTCCGTCAGAAGTAACCTAGTTACTGACGTCGGTGGTGGCAGCGGGCAACCTACCCCTTCATTCAGTTTTGGTAACCGACCAGTTTTACACAGATCTATACATATTTAAACCATATATATAAAAAACACACTAGCGAGGGCATAACACCCCAGACCAGCTGTTGTTACACAAAGGTAAGATATATTAGAAGTATGCATATCGATATTTTAACATTTGCAAAATATAGATCCCTAATGTCAACCTGTCTTTTCGCCGGTAATACCAAATCCTCACCTGTCTTTTCGACGGGAATACCAAATCCTCCGAAGTTTACTCAAGTGAGTTCCTTCTTAATTTTCATTCTATGCTGATGGAAGGGACAATAAATAACGAAAACATTTTTAACGCAATATATTTTATAAATCGTTAAATATAACAATGTTACGTAAAAACAATCATTTTAAATTTGTACTGCAAAGTAACAGTTAGGTATATATTTTCTTTCGTATATTATTTATATTATAATTTATAAATAACATCAATATGTTAATGTACAAGAATGATATTCATTTAAATATTATAAATACTGTAAATTTGATTTAATGGGGATATGTTAAAAATTAAAACAAAACATACAAAAAGAAAGTATAGATATGGTATAAGTGATAGTAGACAATATATGCCCTTACTTTATTTATATAATTACAGGTTCAATAAGTTATTAGGTAGTATTTGATTTTTAATATAATTATCTATTATTATGTTACTAATTTTTTAACAACAATAAAATAATTGATTTAATAAATAAATTATTTAACATATTTAAACATAACAAAAAATAAATATGGAAGGCAAACAGATATGCGTTCCTGGGGTTTTAAAGCTATAAAAAATTTGTTAAGAAAAATTAGGAAAAAATTTCAAATAAAATTTGTTAAGGATGTTAAGAGGTTTTAAACAACATACCAAAACTTGTCAACAACAATTTTACGATAGAACTAGCCCTACTATCTTGATAATATATATGAACACGAAATATAAATAAAAACGCATGTAATTCTGTAAATACTGTCAAAATTTTATTTAGTTGAAACATTTTCCCGATGATCATTTTCCATTCTTTGAATTTAGGGACAATTTTACAAATCGCATCTCGATCAAGCCTATGATGTATCTTTTTACGTTATTATAATAGGGCTGTTGAAAGTTACGGCCAATTAGAATTCTTACAGATTTTTGAAAAAGACAGCTAAGAGTTTAAAATACTTGAAAACTGCTGTTTTTAACTGGTTGAACACACTGGCGGTTCTTCTATAGGGTCATTTGGTCAATGACCTCCCACATACAAATAAAAAAATAGAGCTATTCATTTTCTGAAGTTTAAAAATATATAATATGTATGTTTTTAAGAATATTAAAAATATATGTATTATATATTTTTAAACTTCAGAAAATGAATAGCTCTATTTTTTTATTTGTATGTGGGAGGTCATTGACCAAATGACCCTATAGAAAAAACCGCCGTTGGTTGAACAGCTTCAACCACTTCAATTGCTCGAACAGGTTGAATAGATCTGTTAACAGACCTGTTTGACCTGTTAACAGACCTGTTTGACCTGTTTCAGCAATCGAGCAGTCAACAGCTCAAGTAGGTCTGTTAAACAGACCTGTACGAGTAGTTGAAGCTGTGAGAGCAGTTAAACACACTATTTTTAGCAGTTTTTAAGCATTTTGAGCTCTTAGCTAACTCCCCCCATCTCGATACTAACGCCTCGGTTCTATGACCACCCACGTAGGTATACATCTACAGGATGATTGATGATAATGGAGATGGGATGTTGGTAGTCAGTGAGCCAGAATCGGTGTAGTTTAACTACTAATAAAAGAGTATGAGCAAAACATCGGATTAAATTACAATGTAATATCTTGCACTGATTCAATAACTTCAAATGATATAATGTTTCTGTATCAATCTTCAACAGAACATTTGGCTCCATATTTTTGAAACAACCTCGCCGACAGTTTGAATTTCCCGATTTAAAAACTGCGATGAACAAAAAATTCAAATATTTGTTTGCTATATTGTTCTATAAAATTAATTCCTGACATAATTCCAAATCGCCGTCATTTTTCCAAGATGATGGTGGTCGTATCCGTAAGGATTGTTGGTGTATTGTTAAAAACCGATCTCTTAACATACCAGTCAAATTTATTTTATTAGCAATTAGACTGACATTCTGTCTAAAAGAGGTCTAATTTTCCTCAACAGATGCCCACACATCATAAAAACTGGGCAAGGTGCAAAAACAAAAAGTCATAAAAAGCATTTTTTGTTGTTGATATAAAAAGTATAAAATCCTAGACAGACACAATTTACATCAAAATTGTCCTTGAAAGTTCTCTCCCAACTGCAATATTTTATAGATCTCTACAAATTTATTAATGGAAAGGAACTTTTTTGTTAAATGTGTATCTTTAATTTAACTTTAAACACCAAAATTTAACAGAAAACATAGATTTTTTTATAAGTTCTTGTCTTTGCTATTTAAAAGTTTCATGATTGAAAAACGTTAATGGTAAGAAACCCTGTATATGTTAAAATAAGTTTT
The DNA here is from genome assembly GCA_029963845.1 of Rhamnusium bicolor. Classification (NCBI taxonomy): domain Eukaryota; kingdom Metazoa; phylum Arthropoda; class Insecta; order Coleoptera; family Cerambycidae; genus Rhamnusium; species Rhamnusium bicolor. The sequence continues at coordinate 94,760 of JANEYF010005035.1, read as the reverse complement.
CCAATATAATACTGACAGATATATTGTAGCTTGATCGCAAAACGTTGATATGATTTTGGACTGATTAAAATTTGTGCCAGATTTCAAGAAAAACTAAACAAATGTTAAGAATTATAGTAGCAAAATAGATTATGTAGAATATGAAATTTTTAACGCTATATTGCTACATTTAGCCTAGAAAAATTTCCTTCTGGTTAGGTAATTCAGTTTCGCAGACCTAAAAACTCATATTGCACATAATTTTTAATTCTTAGATTGTTTCTAAGAATCTTCAAACAACACACTTATCCACGAACCAAGAATTACCTCAATATTAAAGCTGTCATATATTCATAAAAACCACGATATTCAACAAAAAAGCTTTTCAATTTAACTAAATAATTTTTTATTCCAGAAGTCACGATTTCCACTCTTTGAATTTTCTTAAAGATACTTTTTTTAGCCGAGAAACTGTCGACATAATATCCGTCTCCTTAGTTTCCTCATCACTTAAAGTTTCACCTTCAGAGTGCACCTCACGTGTCACTTCCGATTTTTTTAGCAACAGGAGTAGATGTAGAAGTCGTGTCCTTTTCTGAGTTTCCTTTTGCCCTAGTCACCGATTTATTTTTGGAATCTTCTCCTGTCTTACTTTTCCACTTAGAAGTGGTTGGGTCACTTAACGCAACCTGCACAGGCATCTTTATACTGTTCGAAGCAACGTTTCGTGCTACATTTAAACCACGACTTATTCTGTCCAGTGTTGCCAAGCGTAAGCTGGACGTTATCCTATTTTTACGTAGGGAAGTGGGGGTAGCGTTCGCCCGCTCTTGCAAAATAAACCGGCCGATTGTTTGCCAGTGTGATTGTGCACTATACACATTTTCGTAGTCGGCCAGGGCTCGCTGTTGAATATTGTGACTAGTCCCTCCCCATTCTAATTCTTCTACTATAACGAAGTTCATGGGGTCTTCTAGACGTCGCGCTTTGACTAGTGCCTGGGCTAAAACATCCTGCGAGCAAGCGTTTAAGGGCACCTTGAGGATGGCGTACGGTATTTCAGGTGAAACGTTGTAAATACACACCAAGAAGGTGTCATTCTCTTCCCACGCATTGCTGGGAGCACCATCTGATTTCCGGGCTTCTCTCTCTCGGTTTGCGACGCTTCTAATTGATGACAGCCACGCTCTACTGCTAGGATCGTCACCCATTCTTTTCAGAATGAACCGGCCCTCCCCCTTCCACTGAGATTGTGCCTGTAAAAATTAATTCCTGTGAGAAAATATTTATAATTCTATATAGGAATTCTGGACGACATTTCAGAGACGAGTGAAAACCTGATACTATAATATTCCGAAACACGCGCGATGTAATTACCATTTATTTTATTATTACATGACAATTTTTTACTTACACATGCAACTACATGTAAAACCCGCGTCGATCGCCGTGAATTGTATAATATATAATTCTCGGCGATCCTTCCCCAAATATTACATAATTATGTAATATGTGGGGAATGATGCATACCTTTGGCGACAATGGCGACATAGCGACTACCTCAATGTATTCTTTACCTGCCTGCATCGCTCTGTTCAGTCTGTAAAAGGCTATGGTTGAGGATTGTTGCATATACGGCGAGTATAAAGCCGTTTTTATTTATTCCTTTTAATTGTTAATATGTAGTTTCTGCTGGGTGCAGTGCTGTTAGTGGACGTTAATAACCCGCGTCTGCAGAAACAGTGAATCGTGGATGCGCGATTACATATGATGTTAGTGTCTATAATTTCGCAGTGTTGGTGTGTTAGTACGCTCTTTAGAACGTCCAATTGCCTTTAAAAAAACTACTAAAACAGTATTATTAATGTTACATCCACCAAACTTTCAGCCCTATTCAAACAGCATAGAACTATTTTATAGCTGCACCTTTCTGCGGCCTCCAACCCACTTCACACAAACCACAAAGGAGTTTACAAGGTAAGATCGTTATAAATCGGAATAAATTATACAAGGTCATTGTAAATGAAACATTTTGTGAGAGAAAACCTATAAGTACACCGCGCGCCGTGCGTTCGCGCATGTTATTTACATCTTGGCGTCCAAAACTCCTAACTCTATTTATAATATTTAAGCGTTATTTAATGTAAGAAAAATATCGAAAATTGAATGCAAATAATATCCTTAAAACGAGTATATATATATATATATATATATATATATATATATATATATATATATATATATATATATATATATATATATATATATATATATACATATCACTGTCCGTAAATGTGTTCGAAATAACAAAGAACTGAAATCAACTCTCGAGTTGTCCTTAAAACGGTTAGTTGTAAAATTTACTTCTTTTAATTTTTAATTTATTAAACTAGTTTTTCTTACTTGTAAGGGTCTTTCATGAAGGTCCAGAATACGTTGTGTTGCAGGCAGATTGTGATCTTTCTTTTCCCATCCTCTAGCAACCTCTTCAACCAAAATATAATCGTTAACTTTGGTTGGTGTAATACCAGCTTTTTGGAGGCAGAGAAGAAGAACATCTTGCGTGGTACTTTCTTGTGTTATTTTCAAAATAGTATATGGTTCTTCAGAAACCACGCCGTATACCATCAGGAAGAACATGCGGCGCTTTACACAAAGAGGCGTACCAGAAATTCCTGTAAAAGAGTTGAAATTAAGGCCATGCGTAAAGATACGAATTCGTATTGATAAATAACGACCTCTATTGTAAATGTCAATAAAGCTCACATTTACGGATATGGTATATTTTATATGAATTATATTGGGTCGATGCAGAGTGGTTCCAGTCCCGAAAAAGAATCATAGACAAGGCGATCTGGACATAAAACATTAAGTTTTTTCCACCGGTACAATGCCAAAAACTATTTTAAAATTGAAAGTTGCAGCTGAAGCCATCAAATTGGAAATCACCCAGTCAACCAAATTTTGTATCTATTATATAATCATTAGATAATACATGTTCCCCAGTAACAATTATGTCAAATATAGAGTCCATGTTGTGTAGCACCTCTGACTAATGTCGGCACTAAAAACTCTTATTGCTATATGATATCTTCGTAAATTTGTTACTTTATTGTTACCAAATATTTATAAAGCACAATCATATCTGTTAATGTATCATAAGCTTTTTGTAAATAACAGTTATGTACCTAGGTCCATCAGTGTTTTATTTTTATTTATATATGAAGCCGTTTATATTTTATAAACGACGCGACGCAATGATTTGTTTTAATCTTGTGTACATAAAATGGGTGTGTTTTTACTTTGATTATGATTATAAAATAAAATGGAGTCCACACATATTCTTTAGTATTGAAAATTGTAAACATGCAAATTTGATGGAAGAAGGGGTGAAATTATACTGACAGAAGCAGTTTTACTGTAAACTTACATAAAATGCTTATTCAAATTAAAATTTTAATAATAATTTAATCAGTGGAAATAAAATTTGTTTTTTCTGCACAATACATGGTAGGGTCATCAACACTGCTTAAAATATAAATTTTTCAAATTAAAAGACGATTTTTGGGAAGCATTTAAGGAACATTCAACAATCAGTAATATCAGTCGTTCTCTTATGTCAAAAAATGCCACCGCGTTTAAATTATCCTTAGGTTCAGGCAAGTTTGCCCTGTCATTGCAATGTCATTGACTGCGAAATGATTTGATAAATATTTATTTGCCCACATTCTGTAATAATGTACTTTTATCTAACCCCGTTATGAAGTGTCAAGGTTTAAATGCATTTTTGACGTTACGAAACGTCACATTTTTCATAACTCAGTCCCATTACATAACTGAGTGATGTAATGAATTTTTACGTAACTGATTATTATCATTTTCCTATTTTAAAGCGGGATTAGATAAAATTTTGTACTTAACACGTTATGAAAAGTAATTTTACTTGACTCATGTAATTTGCAAAACTCGCTCGCTTCGCTCGCTCGTTTTGGCAAATATTACATTCGTCAAATAAAATTAGTCTTTTCATAACTGGTTACGTAAATAACTATTGGTATCTCACTGTCTTTAAGTGGATTTAGTTCATTACAAACAGTGTCTAGAGAGGAATTATATCAGCTGTCTCACTGGAGTTTCACTACCAGTGTCATCTATACATGAAATTGTTTTTTCTTGTATTGACAACGGTAGCTTTGTTCAACAGCGTCAAAAATTCTTTTGCGTTTTTGTCAATAGGATAAATCTAAATATTTATTTCTAAGCATATTGAGTAGGATTTAAATGAATTAAACAAATTTTAAACGCGCACAAAAACCAATAGCAGTTAAAAAAAAACAAACTGACAGACTGGTAAAAACATACTGTTGTTTTAGGTTGTTAATGGTCAAGTACGTATGCACAAATGTATTGTGTTCCGAAAAGCATGCATATAACATTTATCACTATTATATTTCATTATTTTTTTATAAACAATATAAATTTTATAAAAAAAGATATCTTTATCCTTATGGAGTTATGATAAAACACCAGTATTTGCAGAATATCACAATTTTTGTAAATTATACAAACTTCTACAAACTACATTTTACGTAATATTAATAGAACCTTAGTATGCGCCGAATATGGAACCCGCTACTTAGCACTGATAACATAAATTTTATAAGTTTGTTTCATATGATTTATAAAATATTATTTTATCAATATTATGTAAATACTATTTCACTCATATGACTCTTACGTAACAAAAGAAGAAACATTACCACATAATGAACATGTTAAAAATAGTGGGCTTTATGCCTACTATTTTTAACCTGACAGTAGGACAACATTGTTTGCTTTTAAATCTCATCTAGTTATATAACTATTATCAGTTTGGTTGGCTGGGTAGTGTGGAAGAAAAAATAAAATGTTAAAAATAAAAATTGGTAAATACTTTGAAAATATAACGCTAATATCACTTACCCAAAAATGTGCTATCAGATCCGCTGGTATCAGGCACTTCCGTTTCGGTTTGCGCAGGTCTTTCGACAATATCGCCTGTTTCGGTGTTCTCTAAACTTTCCTCTTCAACTCTCGAGTACATAAACAGAGTAGACATGTTCAATGGCTTATTTTGTGCAGATCTTAACCGTAAATGTCTATAGCCTGGCCTCAGACACTTAAGCGGCAAAATTCTCTGTGCTAAAAGGTGGTTACTTGTAGCGTCCATAAATGTGAATCGTAAGAATGCCAAGTCCTGGAACATCACTCTAAAACGAAATGTGTCGTTCCATATTGGATTTAGGGCGTTCTTTTGCACCACCTTCGTCTTTTGCTTATTGCAATCTACTTGAATTCCGATTATTTCCACTTCCACATACGTGCTAAGGTTGACGTTACTCTGGCTCACATATTGGCCGGATACTATGTTGATTATGATTTGGGATGAGTGTAAACCATCAAATTCCTTAAATATAAATAACAATGTAAGTACAGGGTACGAAAGTAGGTCTCTCGATTGCTTGCCTTCATGGCTAAACTTGAGAAAAAAATTAAATCTTATCTTCTGGCATTTTTTGCGAGGAATTCAATTTTGTAGAGAAAAAAACAACATACCTGCAAGATACTTTTTTTTAAATCAAATGGATACCGAAAAAATCCAAAAAAAAATTTTCGGTGACCAGGGGCGTACCATAATTTTTTGTAAAACGGTACAACTAATCACATCTGGCTACGTCCCTGACAAATTTAAAAAGACAAATTATTTCAGTAATAGAACTCTTCAACTGAAAACTAACATCCAGGTTTCATTTCAATGCCTGTAATCTTACATAAATAAGAAAATTTCAATGAAAATTTAACGACTTGTATTTCAAAACGTTACATATTGCACACTGCACATGTTTATATAGAATTTTTTATTTTGTTACATAGTAATTTATGATGTGTTGTTCTGTTACGAGGTATAGTCAAACACATTTTACCAAAAATTACCATTGTGGAAATCCACAAAATTGGTTATTATGATAATAAAAACATAATATAGCAATCATTCAACTTTTTGTTTAGCCAGAGATGAAACCAATTTTAAAAAATGTATCGCATCACCCTGTGTATTTTCGCACATTTTGAAAGAAGCTCAGCAATATATAATATTTGATACTTACATTTAACAGTTTTCGAGATATCTGAAATGAAATATACAGGATGAATCAGAAATAAACCGAATAAAAAAATCAGAATAAGGCTCAATATAAACGATTTTCCCAAGATATTTAAAAAATCGGTACATTAATTTTCGAGAAAAAAAATAAAGTTTGAAGCATAAAAACCATACCTCTCTATGGTTTATTATAGCTATTAAGGTATCAAGGGTATTATAAAATTAATAACGCACCGAGGTCGGTACTGTACTTCCCGAGGACTTCTGGCCCGAGGGAATGTACGTCGACCGAGGGCGTCATTATCCTATAACACCCGTGGTGCATTCAACGTTTAAAGTCCCACTAATCCGTTATTTAATTCCAAAATTCTTTGACATTTACGATTGATTAATTTGACATCTGTTGTGTTCAGGGCGATTTAATTTAAAAGAGAATAATAATCAAAATTATTTGTAAATGCCGTAACTATGCAACATATTTTTTTTGTCAATAACGTCGTCACCCAGTGACGGATTAAAGTATTTGCCGTTTTACGCAAACCTAAAATTTCCGCCTCTAATAATAATAGGAAAGTAGCTAATTTCACATTAAATAAAAAAGTGTAAGTTGCGATTTACTTAATACCTAAATAATAATTTCTAAATATGATAAAAGCGGCATAGTAAATTATGTCTATTCTTATTATGTTACAAGTTACAAAGTTATATAAGTGCAAGTTGTGCAGTCGAGCGAATTTTTATTATTCTGATTTTGCCTGCCGCCCCTAAAAATCTGCCGCCTTACGCCCGTGCGTAATTAGCGTATAGGGTAATCCAGCACTGTCGTCACCAATTAGTTATGTTGTGTAGTGAAAATGTTTATAAATTTATAATGGATTAACACCCGAGGACGATACGGATATTCAAAACGCCCTAAGGAGTTATTTTTCATTTAATTTATCTCAAAATAGGGTTATTATTGCAAAATAATAGACTAGTAGGATATTAAAACGAATTTACATGTTAACTGAATGAAATCATTGAAAAAACCTTTTTATACAGCCAGAAATTAAGTGTATTTCATCTAAATATTAGAAGTTTAAGAGATAAAATTGATGCATTACACGTGCTATTAAATTCAATAGATTATCCTGATATTGTATGTTTGTCAGAAACTTGGTTAAATGAAGATGAACTTAAATATGTAAATTTGGACAAATATGTCCTAGCCCATTATTGCTGTCGTAATGTTTATCAAGGAGGGGGTGTCGCTATATTTGCTCCAAACAACTTTAAATTTAATTTAAAATCCAAAGCAAATGTAAATTTGGCTAGAATCGTTTGTATATATAGGTCATCAAATTAAGATTTTGAAATTTTTCTTACTTTAATGGATACGGTGTTGAACAACTCCACACAATACAAGGAAGCCCTCTTTGTATGTGGTGACTATAATATTGATTTTGCGGCAACCGCTAATAAAAATGTAATTTTAACAAAAAAATTATTTGTATTATATGGGCTTCACCAATGTGTATTTGACTATACAAGAACCACAGTGCAATCTGAGACCATAATTGACAATATATTCATCAACAAGAAAATTGATAACAACTTCTAGGGTGCTTCGCACACATTTTTCTGATCATGACGCGCAAGTAGTCATAAGCGAAATTAAAAGTGAGGAACATAACAAAATATAGAATATTTTATAAAACTTGCATCTGAGGAAACCTGGAAGGATATTGAAACTGAACTCATTAATAAAAAAAGTTTACAGTATTTTTTAACAAAATCTCGTACATTTTTAATCAGGCATTTCCAAAACTTAAAATTAACCATAGCAACAGTAAAAATAATTAGATAACCAAAGAAATTCTCGACCATGCAAACTTATTAAGAAATGGTCACAAATTAACGAAAGAAACAGCTGACCCTCACTTAAAAGAAAAATACAAAGTACTAAAGAAAGCAAACGAAAATTTAATTAAAAATAGCAAAATCTCACATAACGATAGAGTGATGAATAATTCTAATAATAAATGTAAAACTGCGTGGTCTATTATTAAATCGGAAGTAAATTTAAAAACAGCATTTAGTAAATGTAACGCCATTAGAGATTCTCATGATAATATTGCCACTGACAGTGGACAGCAGGCAGAGGTATTTAATAAGTTTTTTCTCGATCGAGAAAATCCTTAAACATACAAAAATAGATACTAACGCTCCTCTTAAAGTTCCGGTACAGGAAAACTCCATGTTTCTGTACCCTACCGCTCCGTCCGAAGTTGCTAATATAATAAAAGAAGTATCTCAGAAAAACTCGTGCGGTTATGATGACATACCCTGCTCTATTTTGAAAATATTGTAAATATAATATCAGTATCCCTAGCCTACCTCATAAATATATCATTTGTCCATGGTATTTTCCCCGAAGAACTGAAAATTGCAAAAGTAATAGCAATTCATAAGAAAGGTGACTGAGCAAACATGTAACTATCGGCCTATTTTGTTATTGTCGGTGTTTTTCAAAATATATGAAAACATTTTTTATTCGCGACTAGTATCATTTTTCAATAGAAACAATCTTAGCAACAATCAGTTTGGATTCCGACAGGGTCGATCAACTCAAGATGCGAATTATCATTTTTATACTCATATTTTAAATGCGATCGATGAAAAAAACAAACCAATTACTATATTTTATGACTTACCAAAGCTTTTGACACCCTGAACTACCAGCTCGTACTCAGCAAACTTTACAGATATGGTGTCAGAGGTCCAGCACATAATTGGTAAAACTCGTATTTTCAAACAGAGTACAGTATGTCTCAAGAAACGTGAACTATACACAAGCCGAGTCGTCTAAATAAAATATTGATACGGGAGTACCTCAAGGTAGTGTCCTAGGTCCTCTACTTTTCATCAGTTTCGTAAAAGACATAGGTTCTAATGTCAGTCATCAACATCTAACTTTATTTGCAGATGATGCCTCAGTCAAGTAATGATACGTTTCTGTCCTTACGAATCCAGGCCCAGAATTCCATAAATGACATGAATTTATGGTGCAGTAATAATAGGTTGGAGTCAAATAGCGCTAAGACGCAGAGTGTAATGTTTACTAGTAGGGGATATAACACTGACAAAAGCATGTTAGTTAAAATTAACGGCAACTCAATAATTCAATCTGATAAAGTTAAATTCATAAGCATCACTATGGACTCAAATTGCACTTGGACGACACATATATTCCAACTTTGTAGCAAGCTCTCTTCATTGTGCTTTGTCGTGAGACATCTGATGTTCTCTGTCAGACTAGAAGTAGTAATATCTTTTTATTATGCGTTTGTACAGTCCAGGCTAAATTATTGTATTTTGTGCTGGGGCAACGGTACTGCCGTTTCAGACCTTTTTATTATACAAAAAAAGAATTATCAGAATCATTTCTAATGTGCCTATTCAAACTTCGTGTAAAGAGTTATTTAAGAACCTACGTATGCTGACGGTTTCATCGTTGTATATTTTTGCATGCTGTATTTATGTAAAAAAAAAACACAAATCAGTTTCCCCAATATAAAGTTAAAAACTTTTATAAAACACGTCAGGCAGAAAACTTGTTCATTGATTCGTCAGGCAGAAAACTTGTTCATTGATTCGTGTCGATTAGTTCAAACTTCCAATTGACCTCATATTATGGCACCCAAACTTTATAATCACTTACCTCTAAGTTTAAAATCAATAAACAAGTTAACTAAATTCAAAGAAAGCCTAAAGAAACTTTTATTAAAATACATTTTTTATACTGTGTCCGAATTTGTGAACTGTGACTGGATGTAACTATGTTTAGTTATGTCTACTAAATGTTGTATTTAGTTATTTATTTATCTAGTCTAGTAAGTACTTTATATTGACAATACCCATACATGTAAACATGTCCAGTAGGTAATAATAAATATTAATATTAATAAGTCTTAACTGTGTAATTATCCAATTGCATAATTGTGTATTTCTTCTCAGTGATCAATACATTGTCGATATTTGCAGTTTGCTGATCCTCTGTTGATAATAATTCGGGGTTAAACGTGAATGAAAAGTAGTAAAAAGGCATCTAATGGTGAAGTGCTAGGTAATAGTGTCGCGGATCACAGAGTACGTTGAACAGTTCCCCGCACGTCGCCATCTCAATCGTGAAATATTTCACAGTGTAGTGCAACATCGTCGAGATTTCGGAACATTTGCAACTCGAGCACATTTGCGGGGACGTCAGTATGGCGAATATTCAGGAGTAGGGCTTACATCCCTATAATGTTCAACGTGGGCAAGCTCTGCATCCAAAGGATCCTCCAAGGCACCTGAAATATTGCCGGTGGCTTCTGCAAAGAATGGTTGACCATCTATACTTTCTTCGGCTTGTGTTGTACTCCGTTGAGGCTACATTTATTCGACGAATTTTTAATATGCTTAACACACAGTCTGGTCTGAGTTAACACCTTACCCGTTCTTCTCTAAGATGTGCCTCTTGCTATACTCCTGGATATATGATTCCTTTTAGATGTGTCCTCATACACAATGCTCGCATGAGACTGGCATACTGAGAAATTCCCGGAAAGGTGGGTCGGAAGAAAGTAGTAGCATGGCCTGCTAGATTGTCAGACCTAACTCCGTGCGATTTTCATTTATGGGGACCCATGAAAGAACTAATCAATACAATCACGCAAATACAAGCCAGAGTGCAAAATGCTGACGTTTTTGAAAAGTTCTGTTGTAAAAACAGCCAGAATTTGTATAGAAAATCAGGGAAATCATTCTATATTGCAACTTCACCACCGACACATAGCGCCATACAACTGCCAAACAGTTATTTTCCTCATGACACTTATTTCCCGATTGACAGACTCCCCTTTAGAGAAAACAAACATATTAAGTTATCATCTAAAGTGGGATATATGTTTTAATATCTATCCGTTTGAGTACGGTTTAATTGAACTTTAGTTGATTTGTGTAATTAACGAACAAAATAACGTATTTCAATTCCAAATGATAATCTTCTTCTATTAAAATGAGTAGGTACCGATTAATTTATTAGAAGCGTCTTAATCAAAACATTAGTCAGCCACACATAGGAATACCTCGGAGCGTAGGATTGATATGTACCGTTCAAAAGTCGCGCGCAAAAGTATTGATTAGTGAAGTCACAGACGTCAATACTAATTCTGTGGTGAAGTATCACGACCACAAGATTTGGAGCAGTTAGTAGTCGGCGCACAAACACAGGTGCCTTGCGTGCCTATCCACAATCGGTCGCCATAGTATAGAAAATTATTACCTTTCAACATTGTTCAGAAATATGCGATAATTTTTTGTTGATCTGTAGGTATAGATTACATAAATTACAACCGATTATTTACAGATACTGCAGTTATTTGCTGTTAATCAGTACTATCGGTAACTGTTGGGATTTTAAGGATTTATTAGTTGTTTTACTTGCCTGGAAATTACCAAAATATGAGAAAACTATTTACATACTCCTAGATTCTGTTTTTTTCTTCGGTATATTCGGAATCACCTTGTATATAGAGTACCACGACAGCTATTTTCAGTAACTTTGTTAAAGATGTTAAAGTAGGCTTGAAAATAACAGCTGTGCCATTTTAGTGTGATATTTACTAACATTTACTTAAAAAATTGTGAAAATAGGTATTTGCAAGCCTACTATAATAAACATACGCAAAATACTTTTATACATAGGTTATATTGCATATATCTCGAAAACTTAAAAATAAATGTTAAAGAAATATACTGCCAACCTCGGGAAGATGGCTCCTTTTAAAATGCGCAAAAACATACAAGGTATCGCGACACATTTTTTAAAGCTGATGTCAGTTGTGGAATAACAGAAAGTTGGAGAATTAAGTACAATATGTATTTGAATCAGTTGTTGCTTAAACACCTTAAGTCAATTTTAGGTCAAAATGAGTTAAACGCGGGAATTTGTCAAATCGGTCATTTTTCATCATTTGATGCTAAAATAAGTAAGTCTGCATATTCCTTATAGTTGAACTCGATGAACTATCACAAGCAATGTAAATACCCTAAGTCACTGACTTAGTGTGTTTTAGTGGCAAATGAAAAATTATGATAATATAACCTCAATTCTGTAAGCAATTAGTTAGTAGCAGTTTGTTGTTAAGAGTGCACGTGTTTTGGAATTAATTTTGTTGAATATGGAAGAAAGTGAAGTTTTACATTCTAAAAAGCGCCGTAAAGGTGTTCGGCATGAAGATGATTACAAAAGAAATAAGATACGAGAATCCAGAATAAAAGGAAAAGAGTACAGAAATTCAAGAAACAAGAGACCCCTAAACTGCAGGTAATATATTGTTAATAAAAATATTGTCGAATATTAAGTAATTAGTAATGTGATTGTAGATGCCCTCTGAAATGTTGCAGAAAATTCGAAGAAGGAACGGCAAGGCGTATTTTTGAAAATTTCTATAGCATGAATACAAAGAATGAGCAGAATATTATTATTATCTTCAAGGGTTAATTGAACTCGTGACTATTAAGCAGAGGCGTAAGCGCACGGTAGATGGAAAATATCGCATTGCATCATATCGCCATTTTCTGTCTGTTAATCGTAAAAAAGATTAAGGTTTGTCAAGGTATCTTTTCTGCTGTGCATGCTGTATCAATAGATCGATTAAAGAGGTTTAAGAAGCTACCTACTGTGTGTAAACGAAACTCCGCATGACAAGCGAGGCAAACATCCAAAAGATAATGCCATTAGCAATGAAGTAATGAATTTAATTAGGGAACATATAAACTTATTTCCTGTAAAGCAGTCTCATTATTCAGGACGAGATTATCATTTTCTTGATGCCCGTTTAAACATGAGAATTATGTATGGCTTGTTCCATTGTAAGTATCCCAGTATTAATGTTAGTTATTACTACTATCGACAGTTTTTCCATGAGAATTTCGTTCTGCACTTTGGTCGTCCGCAGAATGATATTTTACCTGCAATAAATGTGAGGAATTTAGTTTAAAAATAAAAAGCAATACATTGGGAGATACCGCCAAAAGAGAGGCAGTTGCTGAAATGATGGTGCATTAAAGTCACGAAAAGAAATTTTATTCTGCTTTAAATTCCTTGGAGTAATAAGTTTCGATTACATGCAAAATCTCCAGTTGCCTTTGATTCCCGTGCAGGATTTATTTTACCTAACGCAGTTAACTGTGTCATTTTTCTGTGTTAATGACCTGAAGTTTGATAAATCCTATTTATATGTATATACTGAAAATACAGCTGTAAAAAGCCCCAATGAAGTTTGCTCATTCATAGAGAATTTCCTACAGAATTATATGCCAAGGCAAATCACAGAACTGCTCTTGTTTTCGGACCATTACCCAGGGCAAAATAAAAACCACACTCTTGTTCGGTTCTGTGCAGCTTTAGTAGAAACTGGTAGTTTTAAGAGAATTGCATAGATTTTCCCTGTCCGCGGCCATTCTTACCACCGTGTGATCGAGATTTTGCTCTCATGAAACGAAATTTAAAAAAATTGACCGAATTTACGATATGAACAAGTATACTGAAATAATAATATCTTCAAGTCTCAACATTGTTCATGATTATACTAAACCAAGAGTTGTAAAGGCGTCTGAATATATTAATAGTTGTATTTGGCATTCCTTTCTACTTACACATGCCAAGAAATCTAAATATCATTCTCCGATTCAATTTCCAAAATCTCCTGCTTATAGAGGTGCTCTCCAATCTTGGAAAATAAAATACAGCACCTGATGGTCTTACTTCAGTGGATCGAAAAGAACACAAACCTTTTTATGAGGAAATTATTAATTCAGGAAACATAAAGCAACGCAAACAACGCGCCTCTAATGACTTAAATAAGAATTAGTGAATGTTTTGTATAGAAATGATTTTTATGATTTTTTAATTAAGAATAATCTTTAATTTATTTATTTTTTGCTAAAAGACCATAAGTCAAAATGTTTAATGTATAATTTCACCATGTATTTTTTTTTTTTTTTTTATAAAAAAGATGTTACTTGATTTGAATGGCTTTAAACCTTATTTATCTCCTAAAAAATTATAAATTACTAATAAAATATATCTATGACTACAGGAGGTTCTTTTCGATTTCCCAAAATTTATCCAAACTGACTTGCGTTTAAGCAACATTTGATTCATTTACTGTCACATTATAACAAAGGGCTTTCCGACCTTCCGACCGAATTTTCAAGGCGCTCATCTCAACTACAGAAAATGCAAGGCAATCTATCTGCCACAGGACACGGCAACATACCAAAGAACTCACATCATCTCTCTCGAACGAGGCTTATCATTGTCTCAGGTACAACGGAAAGGAAAGGTAACATAAATCCACAGACAACATCCAGGTCCAGACTTGACCGTGGCCACCCAGCCTCTTCTTCGGCCGTGGCTTAGCCACAGATGTTAGCCTCGACTGTCTTTCGCGCTCAAAACCTCCTCGAAAACATTGTCTCACCAACTTGCGCACTGGTTACAAAACCGTCGGGCACAATACGATGGTCCAGTACCGTAACTCTACAGGGGTAATACAACAATGTTTATCGATAATATTTTAATCAAATCTGGAATTTAAGGTATGACTTGAAGCAATTTATTTAATTTAATTTACGACGAAAGTGATCCAATATAATTATTTCCGAAAATGGACCGTTACAACATTAATGAACTATATCTATATAATTTTTTAAATATCAATATTTTGCAATACCTCGTAAATTTGACATTTCATTCTTTCCTCAAGCTTAGCAATGAAGGCAGGAAACACAGCGACCTAGGGGGTACCCTGTACAAAAATGTGTGTGGCAAGTTACCTTATCCCATGGATTGAATCTTCGATACATAACGTGTGACCTGTCCCACATGACAGTCGGCTTACTGACGAATCCACATTTTCCATTTGTTTCAAAAAGGGCATTGTTCAGTTGCATGGCGGTGTCTTCTGTTTGGAAGTTCAGCGCCGACATCTGGATTCCAAATGACCAAAATATAACTGGGTTAAAATTTGACGAGTCTATTCTCATACCAGCTGGGTACGTGCGCATAAGCTGGGTTTGCGTGTGAGCCACTAAAGCTAACGGCTGTTTCCTGTAAAAATAAAGTATCTTCAATAGAATCATTAATTTAAATGTGGTAGTTGCTCATAAAGAAATGGAAAAAAAACATAACTAACTTAAATTTACCTGCAAAGTTTTTTTTGCCGTATTTTCATTTATGGAAGAACACTGGTAACAGGGAAGATGTACGTTTGGCCGTTTCTGTACCTCAGACTCGAATATAGTGGTATCTGATTCGCTTGCGGTTCCGGAACTGATGTTTGACGCAGAGCTGATACCCGACGTTGCACTGGAACTTACCGAACATGTAATGGCTTTTTGGCGTTGTTTCACCGAGCTGCTTGGAGAAATTGTATTTAAACCACGAAATTTTATTGCCTAAAAAAAATTAGTAATTGTTAACAGTAATCACAATGTATAGATTTAATTATTGAAATAAGAAATAAATATATAACAAGTCATCAAAACTATGTTCCCGTTCCACCAGTTTAATGTATTCTTGGACCAATTAAACTTTGTAACGAAAGTGATTTTTCTGTTAAAGTTTTTCTGTTGCAATAAGACTTATTTGGGTTCTCCTTTTGCTTTGGTACATCCTGTATATGACAACTTGTATTAATGTTTATTTTAAAACTGCTTTGAATAAAATGTCAAATTATTTTTTGTGTTTATATTAAATACTGGAAGTCTAAGCCAAGTAAGAGAAAAGTGTTTTAATTTAATTTAAAGCAGTTGAAAGAACTTATTAATGGTAAATATATTTCTATTTTTTTTTTAAATAATTTACAGAACGGAACATTAGTTGATTTATTTTAAGTATTAATACATGGCCGTTTTAAATAATTTGTTTTTGGAAACATAGTTTTAAAATTATGAGAAAGCGAATCCCAGCATCAGAATATTTTATAAACATTTGTTTATATTAACGCAGGGAATTTGTTTAAGCGCCTTGCGCTAAGCTTGCTTAAAATACGTTGGTACCGCACATCAGCTAAAATCCTCCTCATCGCGCAGAGTCACGTGACTTTCTGCCACGATTTGGAAGGGGGGGGGAAAAAGGGGAAAGGGTGGGGGGGGGGGGGGGGGGGGGTTTGGGGGGGGGGGGGGGGGGGGGGGGGGGGGGGGGGGGGGGGGGGGGGGGGGGGGGGGGTTTGGGGGGGGGGGGGGTTTTTTTTTTTGGGGGGGTCACAACCCGAATGAAACGAGAACTAAATCGCACAATTTGCACGAAACACTGAGACAGTTGTTGATCAGTTCTCCGCAGCTCTTCGATCCGCAAGCAGCAGAACAACACGTAATAGCTCTAGACTATCCAGTGTGCTCCACCGTAAACCATACTGGTAGTAAAAGGGTGCATAAAAAAAAAAAAAAAAAGGCCCCCCCACCCAAACCCAACAACAAAAAAACCCAAAAAACCCAATGTTCCCCCCCAAAAACCTTCGAATTATTAATTACTTCCGCAATTTTATCGCTAGCATCCGAATGCCTGTTTTATTATTCATTCCGTAAAACTGTCAGTTATCTACTAATGCCTGCTATTCCAATCGGCCAGGGGTATTCGGGAAATTTCGCGTCTTATTAGTAAACTAGGGTTATCTATTCAATAAAGAGCATCGGGAATAGTCTGCTGTCAATTGTTGACGTAAAGATACGAATCTAAGGCCTCGATCGATGTAATAACCTACCATTTTAACCTATAACTAGCTACAGAAAGTTATCTTTTTTACATTTCTAGATACTCACGCATATCTCTAGTCTAGTCAGTTTAAGGGACGGTTTACACCAAGAAACGAGTTAGATAACTAGACCATAGTGTTATATAGTTAGACGAGCATCGGAAATACTCAGTTGTCATTATTTGATGTTGACGTAAAGATAGAATTCTAATGCCTCGATCTTTGGATAGAATTCCACCCCAGTCATAGTTTAATTATTACCAGTGAGATTCTAAGGACACGACATTTGGATAGGACTTCACGAAGTAAACGCGAAGCAGTACAAGTGAGGTTTTAAGGCCTCAATCTTTGGATAGAATCTTACGAAATGCCCCAGGAAGTAATGTATTAGTCGTTCCGTCCGACACACGTAGTCGATAAACCCTAATAAGAGACATAAAGACCTAATCTAAAGGTATAGCACACCTGCGATTAGAAAGTCTCAATAACCGCTTGTCCCTGGATTGACATCCTGCCGCTGTCACGAATGTACCCCGTAACTACTTGGATATTGCTGCGTTGACCGCGTATCATAATACCGCCTTAAGCACTAGTGACTATAGAGTCATTAACTGCTTGCTATAGATACCAATAGTAGCAGTTTCGGTAACTTAGCTTTATTTGTAATCACCGATTGCTTGCTTTTATAAATTCTTGTAAACATTTGCTTGCTTATAATAATACAGTAGTAGCAGTAATTTCCGTAACTTAGCATTACTTGATATAGCATTCATGCATTATCATTACCTCTTGCTTGGTTGCTTGGTTGCTAACTTGTAATATAGATTAATATTTACGTTGTATAATAACATTCTGTTTTTTTATTATTATTCTTCTGTTAAACCGGAGTAAATGAAGTTGAAATTCTGAATATTATTTAAAGCATAAATCTAATAAATCTGGTTGTAAACCGAGAATCATTTTCAGCTGGTAAAATTGTCCATTTCTACGAAGCCGACAACCATACATACAGACCCCTGAACATACCGTATCTTCACTGAATTATCCCAGCTTCTATCATACCGCTGATAGAATAAAGTGGTGTTCCTATACTTTAAAACAGGAACTGGCGCTTGAAACCATACCATAATAAAAGTTCATCGTACCGCCGTATTCTAGAGTGCCAAAGTGACACTCCCCCTCTTATATAGATTGTTTATCTGCAGAGGAAGGAAAGAACGTCATAACTTCAATTAATTTGTGTCAATGGGCGATTGATCAATAGAGAATATAAATAATTATTTTATTTTAACCGAAAAATACATAAAAGGGAGACACCTATCGTTTTATTAACACGAATAAAACAATTTGTAATTAATATTGCTCATGTAATATTTTTGGCATTGATTATTAGTTATAGTATGGCCTGAATCTACTAAATGTTTATAAAAGTTTGAGTGTTGTTTTTTGTGTGAATATGCTCTCTATATCTTATATCAAATGATCTACCCGTTTGACCTATATATGCTGCATTACATTCTGGACAATCTAACTGATATACCCCACACTTTTTGTAAATTTCGGTTTGTTCTTTTGCGTTGAATGAAAGTCTGCCTACATTTTTTCGAACTGAATGATGTTTTAATATTAAATTTTGACAAGGTATTACTGATTGAATTAGAGAGGTGTCTGCATATGGTATTGAAATATACGTTTTATTTTTTTTTACATTATTAATCAATTTAAAAGAATGTTATTTTGTTTGTTGAAAATTAATTTATTTATTGTATTTTGAGAGGACTCGTTATTGTCTCCAGTTTTTTTATTTATTTATTTTTACTTTTTGTTTTTATTTATTTTTTCTTTTTTATTTTATTTTTTATTTTTTTTATATCCGAAATAGATTTAAAATATAAATTATATTACTTCACCCTCTGTGCTATTAAGACAACATCTGTACACAGAAAATCCAACCATAAACTTATTTGCTGTTCATTTTATATCTAAAGAATGTCTGTATTTTAGTTACTTGAAAATGTCCGAATAGGATGAAACTAGTTGTAAAGTTTAAAATAAAAAAGCGAAAATTAGACAAGAAAAAAACAGTGTTTTGTAATTATTTAATTTCAGAAATGAATTTTCACAAAGTAACGTCATCTTCAATCATCTTTTTTGAAATAAAATATAACAAACCTGAAAACTGTTGTACAAAATGGTAAATCGCATAGGATTCTTGATTAAATACATCTCTTGGCATACGAAAAAGTCGACGTAACCATTAAAGTAAATAAACGAAGCGTATTTCAGTTTTTAGTTTAACTTACATGAAAACGTTGTCAATCAAAATTAAAACGTCAAGTCTCTAAACTTGTCACATCAAAGAGACCTCGGGGTAAAAGTTTCACGATGTATGTACTTACTATAATGGCCGGTATATCCACCTACTGGTAAAGTTACCGAACAGATAAATTTAAGAATAAAACTGTTAAACCTGTAAAATTGTTGTTAATAATTCCATATGAGAATATACGTCACTGTGATCGGTCTTTTGCAAAAGTAGAGACGTAATAATTAATATAAATCTGTTTGGTAACTAACAGCCACTCTACCAGAAGATGGATATACCGGACCTAAATCATAGAAAGCCTAGACTTTCTGAAAGAGGGCGACAGTTTGCCAGAAACAAAAAACAACCACTTAATTACCACAAGTTTAATAAATCTCAACGGCAGTTTTTGGTGTTACACAGAAAAACGGGAAACAATGTTTTTGTTGAAACGGTGTAGGAGTTCGGTTTTTGTTTTATGTAAAACATTCTAGTAATGAGCACACAACATAAATGGTAAATGTTTTAATACACTGGAGACTCGCATTTAATTTTTAAACAATTATTTAAGGAGTATTTTACAACGTTGTGTCGAAGAATAAGTTTACAAGTTTGAAAATGCAATGTCGTTTATAGGACATTGTTATTTATATAAAAAAAGTAGAGGTATTTTTTTTATACAGGATGTTGCATTAAGACTTTTACTCCTTTTGGACCAATAGTATATCATGCAAAATATTTGTACGTATACTCCAGTGTTATTAAATTACCCACCCTTTATCATTGTTATTATTGCCTATAGAAAAAAATTTTAAGTAAAAGTTGTGTGGTTATGACTGAATTTTGTCAAAATGCTATCAAAAGTACGGTAGCGTGCAGATCTCAGGTGACACAAAAAAATAATATATTTTTTAAATGGGATACCCTGTATATTATTAAATTTTTGGAATAATACTTTGATTCTGATTTAAAAAATATACCATATGTTACCTCTACCATATACCGTTTTTGAATTATTAAACGTCGAATATCTTAGTTAAACTAGTTAGGGCGAAAACACAACACAGCGGTGCGACGTCGCATCGCAGAAATCAACGACGTCGTAGAAATTTGCGATGCGACGTCGCTTAGTATAAATCCTGGGCGAAACCACAACACTGCGGTGTGACGACGCATCGCAAATTTCCACGACGTCGTTGATTTCTGCGATGCGACATCGCATCGCAGTGTTGTGTTTTTACTTATGAGATCGGGAATGATTCTCTCAAGCAACGCACGCGCAAATCACGGAAGTCTGGTGGTCTTTTATACGCGACTTAGTCTGCTGTGCCAACAGGTTGCGTGTGTACAAGATTTGGTACATTATTTGGTTTTTATATTTGATTATAACACGCCATACATACATCAAACGTGTCGCTTCTGGTATAGGTCTTCTGTGGCCGTGCAATGAACGTTCATCGCATCGCATTGTGGTGCGACTTCGTTTTTTGCGATGCGTCGTCGCACCGCAGTGTTGTGGCCTGCAACAGCCGTAGGACACGTATTTTGCGGTCTACATCTCACTAGAAGCGTCTTCTCTGCAATGCCGTGGCGATGAAGTTTTAACGTTGCGTCATCGCATCGCATCGCCGTGCGACGTCGTTTTTGCGATGCGACGTCGCACCGCTGTGTTGTGTTTTCGCCCTTACTGTAAATATAGAAAAGTTAATATTATTAAAGTGAGCTATGAAAATGATAACTATTATGTTTAATAAGTGACATTTCTTTAATGAAATAATCAAAATGGTTTACAGTAAGGAAGAAAATAACCAAATATTTATACAAAATGGATAACAAAGATTTATTTAGGAAATTTAAATATAAATAAATGATAACACATAGAAGATGTTCGATGTGTCCACCATTATTGTCAATGCATAATTGATAACGTATTCTTATATTTATAATTGCACCGGAAATGGCTTCATTATTTACATTCAAATTGTTTATTTCAAGTCGAATCCTGTCTTTAATGACTTGAATACTATTATTATTATTATTATTGACAATGTCTTTTAGAAATCCCCAAAAAAGTGAATCCGTAGGGGTCAAATTCGGACTGTTAGGTGGCCATATAATAGGTCCATTATTCCCTATCCATATTGGGAATACATTATTCAAATGATCTCGAACGGGTAGGACACTATGCAGAGTTGCCCCATCCTGCATCTAAATCATATCATTAAGTTCGGCTTCCAGAAAATTCTGCAGAAGAATATTTTCTGCTTCTGGGATAATGATTTCCAGATAGGTAACTCCAGTTAAAGTATAATCATAAAATATAGGCCCAACAATTTTGTTTCTGAAAATTCCACACCAAACACTAACAGTTTTTCCTCCTGATTTTTTGTTTATTTTACCAATCTTTTTCTATTGTGCTTGTTTTCCCACTACCTTCGATTTTTTCCTATTAAAAACTCCTGCCATAGAAAAGAATGATTCATCAGTCCATAATATTTTAGTAAAAAATTCGGAATCTTCATCAAACTTTTGAATCATCTGGCGGTAAAAGTCCAGCCTTTTCCTTTTATGAGCCTCTGTTAAAACTTGTACGGGTAAAATTTTATATGGTCTGTAGCTATTATTTTTTTACGTACGTTGGATTTTGGAATAACTTTTAAAGTCTATTCGGGAATTAATATGGATGGGCTTACCTTCGAAATGAAGTTGTTCTCCCTGGTTTGCTTGAACTACACGCTTTTTTCTAATAAAACTGGAGGTATTATTCATCTTTCGGTAAATATTATTGAACGTATTTTCTGATGGTGTTGGACGATTTGGATACAACACCCTATATGCTCTTTTTGCTGCACGTTTATTTTTGTTATTTTGTATATAACAAGTAAATCTTTGGACTTTTTCTTCCTCACTGTAAACCATTTTGATTATTTCATTAAAGAAGTGTCACTTATCAAACATAATGGTTGTCATTTTCATAGCTCACTTTAATAACTTTTCTATATTTACAGTAACTAGTTTAACTAAGATATTCGACGTTTAATAACTCAAAAACGGTATATGGTAGGGGTAACATATGGTATATTTTTGAAATCAGGAACAAAGGATCATTCCAAAAATTTAATAATATATAGGGTATTCCATTTAAAAAAATATTATTTTTTGTGTCCCCTGAAATCTGCACTTTCGATAACATTTTAACAAAAATCTTAAAAATGTCTTTATTCTTTTAAGAATTGAAAAACATCTCTCTGATTCAGCAGTAGACATCGGAGTTGTTACAATAATTTTTAGTAACCTGACCGATTCTCTGAACGTTTCATTTAAATCATTTTCAGACAGCCGAAAGAGCATGTTTTGGCCACCTACAGTACTTTTAAAATCCGTTCTTGAATAAATAAACAAAAAAATGTAACGCGCTCTTGTAATACCTTAGGGTGGTGGGGAAATGTGCAAGTTGTAATATTGAAATTTAGTTGCCATTTAAATTTCAAGCCTCCTCTGTGGACAATATCACGAGCCGCCACTGCTGTGGCAATTATTTTTGTCACTAAAATTTTAAATGTATAAAATTACTCACGACCAGTGATAATTTTTTTTGGGGGTCTCTAGTTTCTTAACCTTCAGTTCCTCGGTAATTTCATTCAAGTAGAACTACGATTTTTGATAACAAAAGAAAAAGTTTTATGTACGTATGTACAAAAAAAATTCACAATATAATAATCACTTAAAAATGCCAGTAAAATGTTATTGTTTATACACAAAATCAAGTCTTCTGTCTTTCTGGGAAATAAAATGTTCTCTGACTTTTTCGTCAAAATTGCTTATGTTATGGATAAAGTTCTTATTCATTGACATCATTGCTAGGGCGTTCTTCATTCATAGTGTTTCTTAAAAATGTCTTTATTCTTTTTAAGAGTTGAAAAACATATCTCTGATTCAGCAATAGACATGTCACAATAATTTTCAGTAACTTGACCGATTCGCTGAACGTTTAATTTAAATCATTTTCACACGGCCGAAAAAGCATGTTTAGGCCACCTACAATATTTTTAAAATCCGTTCTTGAATAAATGACTTTCAATTCTTAATTTGTCTTATTGTAACATTGGATAAGATTCAACAACTGATTTGAAAGTCGACGTTGGAAATTTCGTTGAATAATTAAGAAAATTGTCTACATTCACTAAAGATGCGGCTTCTAAATAACTTCTGTATGACAATCTTTTGTTCATCCAAAAAATTATTGTATCACACACTTCCTTAGCAATTACGAAATTTCTATTTTTAGGATTTATTTTTCGCCTTTTATTCTCATTCTCAATATTAGTAATTTCTTTTTCTATCTCATCAGTTGAATTTCTAATAGATGATATAATTTTTTCAAACTCTTCAACTTTCTCTTTAAGTTCAATGCTGTCTCTATTTCTGGCTGGAAATTGATTAAATAATATATCTACATGTGGAAAGATTTTGTGAAATAAATTAAGAAAAAATACAAAATTGGGATCTTCTAGAGTTCTTCGTAAACCGTAGGCCTCTTTGCAAGTAACAGAACCTTTGAAAAACGTCACCTTGTCTAAATGTTTTTTTAAAATTACATCCAATTCTGATGAAAAATCGCTTAATTCTAGCATAATCCCACAGTTTTGAAAACCTTCTTTTCATCGTGCCCTCTTAATGCTAGTTGCAACTTCCCACAAAACATGATACAAATGATAATTTTGTTTAAAGTATACCTATTTTTAGTCACCTGCTCGTTGTGTTTTATAATATTTTGTCTATAAAATAAATCTAACTGAATTGCAATATTTACCGAGCCTAACAAAGCCAAATCCGTACTGCACTTTATATGATTTGAGGAAATTTCGTGCTTTTTTATTTTCTGATTTAAACGTTTTAGATCTTTGAATCCTGTTACAGACCATATCTTCCTCATTCCGACATAATCAGAATAAACTAGACCACATGGAAAACAATACAGAGCATTTACCTTATGACATACACAAATCTACTGATATTTTTTTGTAAATTTCCTTAGAAAAATGCCTCGTGGAAGTACGTGTCACGACCTTATCTGGTTGGTTAAGAGTCAATTCTGATGTTGGTCGTCCGAATTTCTTGATTTTTACTTTTTCTGCTAACAGTAGAGTTTTAAAATTCACTGTCAGAATATTATTTATACTATTCTCAGTCATTTTGGCATCAACCTACTTAAAAGAACACAAAAACATAGGCACCGCTACAATACACAAACATTAAAAGCGCACTGCGGCTCTGATAACTTGAGCCTTCTGTCGTGTTGTACAAACCGTTCTCCACAGTCGGCAATTTCTGCGCTTGGTTCATTTTTTCATATATTTCCTTATGCATGGAATGGCTCATATGAGCTGAGCCTGATCCCCCATACTCTCTGGTTAGAGTTATAAGTTGACGGTCAATACATTATGCGAATTTATTGTACAAATAGCCGTGAAACGGGTAATAACTATGTTAAAAAAATATATTAAATATAAAAAAAACTGAAAAAAATATCATGCATTTAATTACTATTAGATTTTCCCAATATTAACTTGGGAAGCTCCAGCTCCTGAGCCTCTATGGAGCAGCTGCCACTGCTCACGACACAATTTTATCAAAAGTGACACTTAAAAGTCAGTAGAAGCGTTAAGTGGAGGAAAAGATTCAAAACAAACAAACAACGGTACGACAGCGTCCTACACGCGATGTAAATTACACGACTACTATCAACAACGAACTGACAGAAAACTCGATTCCAAACGCGAGTGGCGCCGCATTAGATGCCGAATCCAGCGCTGGCTACGGATTTCAACATACACCCGTGTCTCTTCATACCGGGTGTCACTGAGGTATGGTTCCCTCCCCCCTTTTTTTTTTGTTTGATTTTTAACTTAGAAGAATGATATTATATATAGTAAATACACAAATAAAAAGACATTATTTGACAGAAAAAAAGTATTTATCACTTCCGGTTTCAACTCAGGCGACCTCCTGTATATTTTTATAGTGTTGGATAGGGTATTAAATTCTGAGTTCGGCAATGTGACATAATTAAGTGTTTGGTTTTTGTTTTTTGTTATTATTAGCGATACTTCATTAAATGCAGAAAACACAGTAGCCTTATAAAAATTTTAAATATACGTTTCAAATGAAATTCTATTGTTTCTTTAATGACTGTATTATTGTATCATGTACAAAGATATTAAATACGATGGCTTGACATTAGTTATTTTTCTCTGTTTCTGCGAAGTAACTTTTTTTAAGGGTTCTGTAATTTAAAATTACAAATAATTCTGATATTTCGCATATAAGTAAATTTTTTGCGCCTAAACTATTATAAGAAGCAAAAATTTACGAGAAGAAATATGAAAAATAGACGTCTTTTTGGAAAAAAATAGGAGCACATTTGTCTAAGGGTGGGGGTAGATTTTGGCCTTTTGTTATTCTAATAAAGTTGATGTGAATATGAAAAAATGACATTTCTGTGGGAATATATTGGTACTAAATTTTATCAATTCGTACAGAACGTCTTTCATTTATTTCATTATATCTTTCCACTCAGAAGATAATTTTCAGTATATCAAAAACAAAGAGGTTTGAGGCACATGTTTATAGTGAGTATTTTACTTAAAATGACTTTCCCTCGACACTGGTCAATTCATGCTCATTAAAACGAAAACACCTAGTATATAAATAAGTATAGGTTCATTTAAAAAATATATCGATGATGTAATAGCTTTGGCAAATGTGACCTAAACCAAGAAAAATTAAGACGCCTCAAAATAATATTTAAAAACACCATTTCACGTATTTGGATATTTTTTAGAAAAATACTTTTTCCCCACAAGAGAGTATTCAGTATATGTCGCAAAAAATGATCAAAAAAAAATACTCTGTGTATTTTAAAAAGCAATTAATGCTATTTATGAACATATTCAGCTACACAATATATTAAGAAACTTACCTGTACGTAAACAACCATATCAGACAATTCTTTGGAAATTTGACTGCTTTTTTTCTTTAATTTATCATCTGGTGCAGCCCGTTTTTGTGAACTCGTTTTTGATACAGCATGAGATACGCCATATGGTCTTGGTGAATCATTTATGGATATACCATGAATTGCTTTTTCTGAAAGAATAGCACAACCTAGAGCTAGCTCATCACATTTGAAAACAAAGTATTTTCATATTTATATTGTTCGAAAACAAACGGAAAATATATATTATGCATTTTTTGTATTTAACAGTAATACAAAAATAATGACGACGAACAGATTTCATGTAGAATAATGATAAAATATTTACAAATCACTCATTATGCCATACATCAGAGCACAAGAAAAGATAGTAAATCGCCCATAAAGGAAGCTGAACAATCTCTTGACGATTCTGCGTTGCATGATATTTCACCTTTTGAAATAATTATGAATGCATTTATCATTAAATAACAATATCTTGGTATGTTAAACATTTAATATTTATCAAATTTCCATGCTATTTTCCACACCACTACGTAGTAGACCCAATGTCTACTATAATTTCCGTTGAGAATTGACAAATCATCTCTTCCTCTTTATTAAGTTCTTCATTTCAATGTGTGAAATTACTTGTCTCAATTTATTTTTAAAAAATTACATTTTTAACCGGCAAACTAATTGGAAACGTAATATTAATGTTATTAGTTTTCTAATAACAAATAAATTTTCTCTAAATCTAATAATTAATACTTAGTTGGATACCTATTAGCTTCCATGACTTTGAAACATCTATGCATAGACTCTACTAAACGTTTATATATCTCTACTGGAATGTCTGCACATGCTTGACTCATGTCGTCAAATGATTAGTCAAAATTTTGTAAAGTTCTCGACCCTCCTGATTTTTTATCATCCAGAGATTTTCTATGTGGTTAAGGTCTGGGTATAAGAAGTCCACTGTAAAACTCCATATAATTATATTGAAGCCAGGCATTTATTCTTCTATCAGAATGCTTAGGATCATTGTCATACTGGAATTTCCAAAGTACCGATAAATTTTTTTCTGTATAGGGTTGCATGACGTTTTCTAGTATATTGATGTATTCATACTGTCATGGTACCATTTATTCTGTAAAGTGGGTCAACACAGTTCCAAAAAAGTAGCCTCATACCATGATAAAACTACCTCAAAATTTTACGCATAATATTTATCATAAAGCAAGGATCAAACTCTTTATTTCGTGGGCGCCAAATGAAACGTTTTCCGTCAGAAAGAAAAACACTTTAACAATAGTAACATTGAAATAGTATTTGAATTTTCATATATTAATTTCAGAATAAAAAAATATTGAATCATTATTTGCTGTCTTTTCCAGTTAGTTTGCCGCCACGGTACCTGTTCTCATTCACCACTACTAGAACAAAATAGATGTATTAATCTTATTGTAAGTGCGTTGTACCTCTAATGGTATATCATTAATTGGGATGATAGCCGTAAAGCCGATTTATATCTTTCATTAATGTTGTTAATATTTTTTATACCTTTATAGTCATGTTTATTGTCTCTAGTAGTGAACCATTTCAATAAATATTTTTTCTTGAATTCTGCATTTAAACTGAATTACCAGTCAATCTACCAAATTCCTAAGAAATTATCAACATAGTTTTGTTGCGCTTGGCGCCCAACGTGGGGCACCAACTTGTAACGAAACAGGAATTTTTTTGGAATCCTGCTTTTAAAATTATTTACCACTTAATCTGCCAACGAGTTTTTAACGCTTCTAGCTTTGTCAAGAGCAAGTTGTTGTCCTGCCGTGTAAATAATATGCAGATGTGAGCCTGAACCTTTGCCAATTTGCACGATATTCAGCAACGACTCGCTATTCTTCAATAATTTGATAAATTTACAACAGTTATATGAGACTGTAAAACCTAAACGACAGATGTGAGTATTGTCATTAAAATTAATAGTATTATGGGAAATAAATACAAATTACCTACCATCAATATTGTCTTCGTCGTCATCATCATCGTAGTCGTCATCACTAAAATCGTCATTAAATGAACTGCTACTGGTGTTGCTTATTATAGAGCTAGTTCTACCCGGGACAGAATGTCTCATGCCGCTTCCCGGCCGAACCGGCGTAGACATGACAGCGAAACTTAACGGTGCAGGCACTTCCATTATTAATTTTTTATTTTTTATTAAAATCCTATTCCTTAATTGTTCCGGTGAAGGCAACGACGGTTCATCACTATAATCCGCTTCGAATAAGAAGCTTGTTACTAATTTCTCACCGAAGGTTCTCTGAAACGACCAATAAAAAAATTAGACCATATTAAAACAACACATACAGCACGCAACATCCATTGGAAGTCCATTTTAGGTTCGTAATGTGTCCAGCACGTCCATGGATATATTTTGAACATCCAGTGTATATTCATATCAGAATATTCACTAGACGTACGCAAAAATAGATCCACTGGACGTCCATAGACATACTCGGACACCGGTGGGTGCCCATACCAGTACATCCACTAAATGTACGCAAAAAAATATCCAGTGGATATCCACTGGACCATCTATGGATGTCCCTAGTTGTAATAAATGTATGATCTTGGACGTCCATTGAGGGTACTGTGTCCATTTAGCACATCCAGTGGATATCCATAGGATGTTTTTGTGTTGTTTGGGAAGAAACATTATGTAAACGACTGAAAGTGTCCATCTTCTGATAGTTGTCGTTACTTAGTATGTTATGAACTTTTTTTATCATTTATTTAACGGCGGCCTATTACCGCTACTAGGACAATCACCGACGCCAGGAGACGAGCTACCCCCAACCTGGTAATTTAGCCGAACCTTTTCTTTGTCGAAAAGTAGGGATTTTTTATTTGCCTAACATTTAATAGACAAGGGACGAACTGCTTTACATCCCTACACAACCCTCGCCTAAAATTTCATAGCTTCTGCGTATACACTGATATACAAACCGCTAGAAGACGAGACGAGGTAGCCGAGTTTCATTTAAGTTATCATCAAATTACGACTGCGACTGACTACGACTACCGTGTTTTAACTTTCGTATCGAATACAAGTACTGTTAAGGCAGATCTACTCTCGCCCCTACTATATTGAACTTATTTGAAATAATCCCACCTGAAATATATGGGCCATTCTCGTTTGCTGTTGTAAAGAGCAATGATTTTCTATCGACAAAATCACAGGATATGGTGAAGTTACAAAGGCATTTCTGTCAATGGTCTCGACAACAGCACTAAATGGTATTTTCGTGGTGAACGTATGACCATGGTAGATCATGGGATAGCCATCATCCCCATCCCAACAATCCAACTCTACACATCTACAGCCTGTCAGTAAAACCTGCAAAGAGAAGAATTTATTAAATGACAAGGAAATAGAATAATACACTTTCTATTTTATACAGGGTTTATTAAAGATATGTAACATGATATGTAATACGGTGCAAAAAATGTATGCTGATTGTTTATCTTGTGCTGACTGTTTATCTTGCTCATTATAATAGCATGCATGTCGTGACTACCGATACATCCCATTGCTGCTCTAGCACCATTTATTATTTTTTATTATAGAAAATGTAATACATATAGGTTGCAAGAATTCATATCAGTAGTGGCTCCTAGAGCTTAACTTAACGACCAAGCGAAATTATGCAATTTAATAGTGTACAACACAATTATTTAATATGCAAACAAACAGCTGAGAGAAAGAAACTAATAAAAGCAATATTACTGTTTTTATACTAGTTTTAAAGCTAATAATCTTCAAACAAAAAATTAAGTAATTTAAAAATGCCCTAAGTATTTTATATAAATGGACCTGAAATGTCGTCATGAAAGACTTAATATAAGAATTTTATTACAAATCTTCTCTGCCTCTCTTCTAAGGCGGAAATAAAAAACTCATTCAGATTATCTTACATCACTATATCTGTAGTAAAATAAATGAGCAGAATTAAAATTTGCAAGTAAGTATTTCAGCGTATCTTTCGATGTATCCGCTTTTTCATTTAATATAACCCTTATTTCGATATAAAGCAGCATGCAAATGTTAATTAAGCTTACCTGACCATATAATTCCACAGATGATTCTCCTTTGAGTTGGTGCCCTGTTAAATATGTATTGTGGGACGATGCTATATAATATGTGGACATGGGACGCATCATTTCTGCTTCATTAGGAACTTGTCTTTCGGAGACAAAGGCGAAGTTGTCCTTGTCCATTAAATATCTTGCAAAACCCTCGAAGGACAGGCAGTTTTGTGCTCGCAAAGATGCATCCGGTTCATGTCTCTGAAAAAATCGCAAGGATATTTTTCCACATGTATGTTATAAACAATTATCGATACATAACTAATAGAAAGTTTTGTTTCAATCCCATAATAATAAAAAATAAGGGATTATATTTCGTTCACCAAATTGACGAAGTTTAATTAAACGTTTAAATCAAATAAAGTGGCTGTGGGTTATTGAATTTAAATGTTCTGTAACATATTTAAATCAACTTCCAAGTTTTAGGCGAAATAAACCTTAATATATCTTACAATTAATCACGTACTGGACAATGGATGTGTAGTAAAAGATATATTTATACAGTTTTCGTCAATTTCCTGTAGAGCGTAGCACCTTCCAGGGCAATTATTTCTAATTATAAGTTCTTTTTAAAACATTTTAACAGGAAACTTATTAACATTTTTACGTATATAACTTTTATAGTTTAATTATAAAGACTTGTTTTATGGCGTGAGCATATGATTATGACAAATATATTATTAAGAGACACAACATTAAACATCAAAGTTGAGGAATTTTTCTTATATTTTTTATGTCCAGATATCCATCTATTATACATCTAGTTTAAATTTTACATGTTCACGCCCTCAAGTAGCATTTTATCTATGATAAGTCTAAATTTGGAAGTTCTAATGTAACTGATATGGCATATATGATTTTTTTAAAATACCACTGTTTTAAGTGCCCTGTAAATAGCTCTTAAGTACTTAAATAACTCCCAACAATCCCTAACTGAACTACAATTATCTCTTTTACCTCTATGGTCATGTGTAATTATGTATTAAAATATTATTTTATTTATTATTAATGATAATTCGAAATTATAGGAATGTTCTCGAACTCTGACCTAAAAGAGTGATCACATTTTTTTCTTTCAGTGGGGGTTATGTCGATGAGACATATTGCTCAAGTGAAGGTATTGTTATTATTGTCACGGCGACAGGAGGTAATTACCTCAGATCGACTATGGACCTTTTCCAATTGATGTTATGTAAACAGCTGTTATGGAGAAAACGAACCCATGTCACTGTCATCCTGCTATCAATACATAATAATCCACAAAGAGACCCTGATTTCGGTAAAATATTATTGAATTGGTTCTGAATTTTTTTTCTTTGTTTCCTTTGGTGTATGAGTGAATTCAAAGATATTTTGTTCATAAAGTATATACCGATTTTGTAATGAATAATGAATAATATTCGAATAAAATGAATAATTAGTAAGCCTGGCCAAGGTCATTAATCCTACAGAGACGTACTGGGTATGCATCATATCATAATACTTGAATAAGTACAATAATATAAACAAAAATATTTTATATATTGTGATGTACGTTTTTGTACTATTTCGTTCGCTTTAAATTCTTTTTTATGTATTTCCTTACATTCTGTAAGCTTAGTGCTGCACATTATTATTAAACTGTTAAGTGACGTTCACACATGTACATTGTATATCTAAATGATAACTGATAATAAATAAATAAATAAATAAAATGTTGTTCATAAAGTATATACTGATTTTGTAATGAATAATGAATAATATTCCAATAAAATGAATAATTAGTAAGCCTGGCCAAGGTCATTAATCCTACAGAGACGTACTGGGTATGCATCATATCATAATATAAGATGGAACGCATGCACTTTACACGCAACATGTAAAAACCTACAATCGCCTTTTTGAAGAAAACGGCCCACCAAACGCATTGTCGCAGCACCGTCGGTCACAAACATCAACATTTGACTTGTTGACATATCAAATTTTTCGAAAGTCTCCAACACCACCCGCATAATTGTTTCGCCAGTACACGCAGTTAGTCTTCTGCTAGCTAGTAAAAGTGGAAATGTTGGTTTAACAGGGTCGAGTACACGTACTATATCATTTAAAATAGAATTTTTTTTACAATCTGTCGTCTCGTCAACACATAACCACAGCCGTGTATTTTTAATGCACATTTAATTCTATTTATAATGTCTTCACTAACACATGGTACATATTTACGTAACGATGAATGTCTTGGTAAATTCACCTGGGGATTGTATTTATTCCAGAACTCCCGAAATGCTGGTTTATCTAATATGCGCAGGAGAACATCACAGGCAAGCAGCATTAACAGTAAATCAAACATAAACTGAGGTTCCAAAGAAGACACGCCATTTTTTTAAATTTTTATGCCGGTTACTATTGACAAGAATTTTGCAGCCGTATCTATTCCAGCACATTAAGTCTTGATCACAAACTTTACAAATTAATTTACATCTATCATAGAATAAATCCGGAAATTCACCGATAAATTTATTCACTTTATCAGCGTACGGTTGTTTTTTTTCTTTACGCTCAACATTATTTATTATTTATTAGTACTCTATGCATCGACCGACCGATAACAACTGAAGTGTGTCATGTTATCGTCATCGTAAACAATCACACGATGGCATTGGTACTGCGCCCGACCCTGAATCTACCATCGTTTGGCCAGGCTTAATAATTAGAGACAACTTAATGTATACACATGCTATACAGGATGTTACAATTAGGACACTTGCTTTCACAGCTCTCTTATTATAGATTTAAGAAAAACATGTTTCAAATGAAAGTTGCATTGCATTATGCGGTGCATAGACAAAATATTTCTGATAACACGGGGTGTTCCATTTAGCCTGGGTGCTATACAACTTCGTTATTTTAAAATTTAAAATAACGATGTTATATTTAATATAACATCCTATGTATCACGGAATTTTTGATATCCACATTTAATTTTAGGTTTAGGTTTAGATGTATCACACACGGCGTATTCCATTTCGAATATATCTAGGTATTCTTGTATTTTCTTGTCTGTTTGGTATTATTTTTTTTTAACCGTTTCTGTTTGACGTTTAGATTATTAAATATTACTAATTACCAAATATTACTGTGAAAATTATCCTATTAATATTAATCTTAATTTGAAATAAGTTACATTTTATGGTTTATATGTTTGTTTCTTAATTTTTTATTGTTTCTGTCATTAAAAGTTTGATATAATAAAAATGTTGACGTTACATTTGTATTGTTCATCGGTTTCCGTTAAATACCAAGGGAAAACGCTTGTTTTACTCCTTGTTTTGAGGCAGTAAAATACTATTTTATTTTCGTTCGTGCAAAAAACTTTTATCATCAAAAATGAAGATCCGAAAATAAAATGCTGTTACTCTGGAGTAAAAATGAGCATAATAAGTAAGTGACAATTTTAAACTTTATATGATTCTCCCAATTTAAAAATAATTGATTTACATTTACACCTAAAAATGTAACGTGCCTGCTTGTTTTACAGAAAATATGTTTAGAGCGTTTTGGCTCTGCAGAATAATCTCAAACAAATAAAATAAATAACGTCAAATTTTTTTTGGTCATCAACATTTGCTAATCATTTATTAGAATAATGAACAGTAAAGGTCCAAGGATCGAACCTTGGAGTGCTCCGTATTCAGTATTAAGTGTATCTAACCTATAACTATGAACCTCTACGGCTTGACTCTTTTGAAAAATATATGAGTTTATCCAATTATAGATTTTCCCTCCTAAAACTATACATATACAATTTATCAAGTAGTAACTTAACAAGATCAAATGCTTTATTTAGATCTAAGAAGATACCAACACATTTATTTTTAGTATTTAGACTTTCATGAGGACACATTAATAAATTAATTATTGCAGATTTTGCTGACACCCTTATGAAAATCAAACTGACGAGGAAAGTATATTAAATTTTGAAACAAAATTTGTAATTTCATTAAATATTACTTTTTCTAGTATTTTAGATAAAGCGGCTAACAACGAATAGGCCTATAGTTATCCATTTCATTCCTAGTCCCTTTTTTATGTAGTGACATAATTTTTTCAGACTTAAAGAAAGATATGGGGAAAAACACCTTCATTAAAAGAAAGAATTGATTAAATGGGTTATCAGTTTTACAAAGAAATTAACACACTCCATACAAAATATCGTCAAAACTTACGGAACTTGAACTCTTCATTGAATTAATAATATTCAAAACTTCTTTGTGTCTAATTTGGTTTGTAACATCTTTTTACTTACAATTTTTAAATGCCGCAACGATTCTGCACATTATTCAGAAATATGCAATCATTTTTTGTTGCTCTATATGTATGAATTATGTAAATTACAATCGCTTACTTATCGGACAAATAATGCGGTTATTATGGGCGTCGATAACGGGGAGGTTTTAGGGATACTTTTGTTACTATCTTTATTTGCCTGAATGTTATCAAAAATATGAAAAATCTGTTTATATACTTATCCTCTCAGATCCTAGAATTTTTCTTCGGCTTATTTCGGAATTACCCTGTATATAAATATTATGCCAGTTTTTTCTGGTAATATGTGATAAGAACGTTTAATAGTTGTTTTTATTAAATGATCTATTAGTGACACAAGTGGGTGAATTTTGTAAAATTTTATGTAGTATGTATTAATCGTTGTGCAGGATGATCTGAGGAGCGGGAAAAACATCATTCTTGCAATACTTTACATAAACAATATAACTTATTGTTGCTTTTGCGGGTTTTCTTACTAAATTAGACATATTGTATGACAACGTAATGTCCACAAGATCACATTTATGTACAGAACATGTGGAGCAATCAACATTTAAAACAACAGATAAAATTAACTTTACATCACTTTTAAAACAAATGTGATTTAAAATGCATCCAAATCGTTTAAAAATAGTTATGAATTATGATGTTTAAATTTTCGTGTTTTAATTTAATCATTTTTTCTCATCAAATTGGTTTTAATTTATACAAAAAAAAATGTGTTTTAACTTACGTAAATTAAAGCTTTTACTTGATCTTCTGTCCAAACCTCCATTTGTCTAGTTTCCAAAAAATTTTGTAAACGTTGACATGGTGATAACTTGAGAGTTGTTGGTGTCGATGCCCGCGCAGTTCGTAAAAATACTAGCGGCCGCAATGGCATCAAAAATCTTCTTTTGAGAGTTCACTACGGATCCCTCGATCTCAGCTCTACTGTTTCTAGTCAGTAAACCTGTATGATATTTTTATATTTTTGACACTATATGGTTGCGGGTATTATAAACATACATTATGAAGTTGAATTCAGCATAAAAATTTTAGATACTTACCGAATTTTTGTGTTTTTTTGGGTTGGTCAATTTTGGATTTGACACCATTTATCTTAGTTGTATTCACAGCCATACTTCTATAAGATATTGCTAATTGCTCGAACAAATCTCTAAGATCTTTTCGAATTAATAAACTAAAAAAAAAAATACATTCGATAAAATTAATGTACAGAATACCAACTACTGGACACTTACCTAAAGGAACGAAAAAGTGTGACGAAATCTACAAAATCTAGTTGAGTATCATATAGTATTGAGCCGACTCTCGGATGCCTTCCGTGCCACAAATGTTCTGTTGAGCCGTGCCTGTCTCTGGAAATTAAAAAATATACGTTATTTTTTTTTTTTTAGAGAATTTTAATTTTATAACTTCTAACAATGGCGTATTCCATATCTATTATAAAAGCCCGTCGAATTGTTACCAAATACAAATGTTAAATTCAGTAGTAAATATATTAGATTGTTAAACTAGAAAGTTATTAATTAATGAAATATAGCTATCTTTCCTGCTCTATTTCTCTGTTGTAAATTTCTGGGCCCATGGAAATTAATAGAAGTAATTTAAAAAATATATTCAGCAGATATTTTGTCGGGACCTGGCGAAGAGGAATTTTTTAGTGTAAATTGCTTTTATTATTTCACAATTTTCAACAGGATTTAAAAATATAGTGCCTGTATGTTGCTCTTTGGTTGCTTTCTTTCTGTAAAGCTAAAGTTTTCCCAATATTCATAAAACATTTTTCACCTGTCATCTTTAATAATTAGTTGCTTATTTTTATCTAGAATATCTATAGACTTCTATATGTAGAAATTAAAAATTGCATCGTTTTTAATAAAAATTTCAAAATCCAAGACAGCAAGTGCCCATATATCCTAATTTATACCAGGTAAATAAGTGGCGTTACTATGATGTGCTAATAGGAGTTCCGACAACTAAGAAAAAATCCAGGGCATTGATAGAAAAAATTGACATCATTGGTAATGCGAAATAAAATTGTACCCATCCTGTGGCAAAAACAAGTCACTTGTCGTGTGGCTAGAGACATGGTTTAAAAATGTTTCAAATGTCTTCTGACCTGTCAAACTTTGGTTGAGAAGAATTATATGCTAACTGTCCTAAACTGTGATGCCTTGAAACATCATGTTGGTGTTCTGGGAAACTTGTAGGGGTTGATTGACGATGATGTGTTGGGTTTCTCCAGTAGCTACTTTCCATACACATTGTCGTCGGTTCTACAAATTGGGAGCGCAAGCTTCTATCCTGTAATTAAAAAAGCAAAAGAAATTAATTTTTTATTGATGTCTAGGAAAAGTGCAATGTGTTTGTTTAAATTTTCTATGATTTAATTATCTAAGCAGATCCACTTGTTAAGATCTATTTATTTAGAATTCACTGGCATAGCTAGGGGGCTAGAGGACACCGTGCGCCTCGCACCATTATGTAGTGCTCTGTTTCTATATATGTTTTCGTAATCTATATGGCTCCGTGGTCTAGAGGTAACGTACTTGCCTCGAAACTTCGGGGTCCCGGGTTCGATTCCCGGTCGAGGAACTGGGATTTTTCTGTGAGAGAGATTAATCGTAGTATATTCGGATATTGGGTGTGTGTCCATTGTCTCTAAATGTGTAGCCCTCTCCCACACAAGGTCATTCCAGACCTTCAGGGATAAAGGGGGTTGTAATTTCATGTGGTGTTTATATTATATTATATTTTAATTTTTGTTGGTACCTTTTTTATATCACCCCTATTATCGACTGCCCCATCTGCTTAAACGCCACTGAGAACAATCAGAACAATCTGCTACATCCATCTGCTCAGATATATCAGTTCAGATAATTTGATCGCAGTTGAACAAGTTTTCATAAGAAATGTCATAATGGTTTCGGAGAAATGACGAAAATATATTGCGACAAATCTCGTGAGTGCATACTATTCTGTCAAACAAATTTTAAATATTATTATATTCTGTTTTTACTTTCTTATAACTTACATATGGAAGTATAGTAATCGTGATTTTTTTCATCCTCGAAATTTTGATTGATACATATGTTTTGAAGACTATTGAACCCATTCGGACTATTTTCCGAATGATGTCTGTTGGTTCGTGTGGGAGTGTGAGTGTGTGAGTGTGTGAGTGTGGGTGTGTGCGCGTGTGTGCGCGTGTGTGCGCGTGTTATTAGTATTAAGCAAATAAAAACTGGTACCGCTCAACAAAAACAGAAACAAAAAAAAGATTTAACTCTGATTCCACCCACAATCCTAGAGATTTTATATTTGCCTTCAGAGCTAGCTGGGGCATTCTTTTGAGTAACTAACAAATTCCTACAAATTAAAGAATTTGAATTCTGTACAAAACGTGATATATAGTTATATGTTATAAAGACGCGTTTAATGCATAGTTTCCCGAATTTAAACCAATAGATGTAATACAAATAAATTTAAGCACACATATTCAACTGACCTTAAAAGTCTGATTGCTGAGTAGTTGTTTTTTCTTAATTTTCATCGAGACTTCCCTTCTTAGTGCTCCTGAAGTTTCTCCAGACTGAGTTCCAGTGTTAGTCATTCCTGCTAACGACCAGTCTCTTCCACCGAAAGACTAAAAATATACACTTTGAAAAATATGACAACTCATACTCACCTTTAATTTAAAATGGGCAGATAATAGTGTGTCTATTTTGTTTCGACTTTTTTTTAAATTCTGATAAATTTGCATATTTCAAGTATTAAATCAAGTATCTACTTACCCTA
Source organism: Rhamnusium bicolor (assembly GCA_029963845.1). Classification (NCBI taxonomy): domain Eukaryota; kingdom Metazoa; phylum Arthropoda; class Insecta; order Coleoptera; family Cerambycidae; genus Rhamnusium; species Rhamnusium bicolor. The sequence continues at coordinate 56,313 of JANEYF010005035.1, read as the reverse complement.
ATGGCGTCGGCTGCTAAAGGACCGCAACAATAACCATCCTCGTGGTATAGCTGCATATATTGTTCCCTTAACCAGAGTAATCTTTTATCACAGAGAGTGCTTTGTCTTGATAAACCACGTATTAACCAACATAAACCACTAAACCATACCCTGAAAAAATATTACACAATTTCAAACTGTAAAATTGGCAATAAAAAAGAAAATTATTGTATGTTCATATGTTTGTAATTATCGAGTAGAAAAATGTTCAGCGATCTATAATTTTATTCTATAGGTAAGCGATTTCGGTTGTTGAGCTCAGTTTAATACCAGTGGCGGCTTGTGGTATAAATATTTGAAGAGTTGCGTTTTGTCAAAATCACAGACCACATGTGGTCAAAATTGATAATAGAAAATATGCTAAGAACTGCACATCTCACTGAATTTATTATACGATTTACCAAAAAAGAATATGTTCAAACTTTAGTTTGAGTTTTTAAAAATACGCACTGGAAACAAAAAAGGCAAGACGAAACGTGCCTCAAGGAAGTGTCCTTGGGTCCTTTCTATCTGCCTCTTTCTATAAATGATCTTTCGAAATACATAGCAGACGTGTCTATTATCTAATTTGCAGATGGCTGAACTACTAATTACTGAAAAACACGAAAGGAACCACATGATATTACACAGTGTTACCAAAAAATTTGCAGACTATTATTACATACTGAAGAAACTACAATATTCTGCAATGAAAAAACAAAACAAATAAAACATGTTTTAATTGTACAAGATTTAAATTAAGCGTACGCTTTCTTGAAATTTCAATAAAGTTTAAATTGAAATGGACGACTTAAAGTCGAGAAAAACGGAAAATGTAATGAATTTTTTACAAAATGTATCCAAATATTCGTCTCTATTCTGTAAAAACGGTTTTTCTTTAAAATTTACTTCTCGATATTTATTTCCTACAAATAATTGTAGGAACTCTAATGTGAGGGCTAGTAAAACAGTTCATCATTGTCCGAATTAATTCCGTAAGTTAAAACCAATTTCTCTACTCTATATATTAAGACACATTCTTGCAAATATCAAAAAATACACCTACCGACATATTACGGGTGGGCAAACTATATACAGCAGCCTATTATCACTTAAGCCGTATCCGTAGAGTATCGTCAGGGCACATTCGTTCCCTGGCTCATGATTAAGGCCGTATCTTCTAGCTACAGTAGCCAGCTCTGAATCTTTTTCGGCATCTCGACCACCCAGATACACTTCCTTAACAGCCATTAGGTCTAGAAACCTGAAACAAATACACGTACTTTGCAATTTCCCAGATATACAATACAATCAGACGTAGTTATTATTATTTTTAGCTTTCTTATACCTAAGATAAAAAATCACGATTTTTTTTAAATTTTAATTGGTATGCAGTGTATACCATGGGAGATTTTTTATTGCTGGAAAAATTCCTCGAAAATGGGATTATTTCTTAAAATTGGGAAAACGCCATTAAGTAAAGTTGTTTGTAATAAATCTTTAGATGCGCATTTAAATTTACAGTATAAAATTCGTCCAATAAAATAAATAATAATAAAAAAAATCTCTATAATTTTGAAAATGATGTTAAATTGTTCCAAATAGTAATTCTTAAGAAATAAATCGGATTTAACGTAATAGATTAATTGCATAAAATTGTTACAAATTAATAATTTATTTTTATCTGAAACTACAATGTTAATGTAAAGCTGATTTTATTCTTAAATTTTTGAAATAATAACGTCAATTAGAAAAACGTTTAGGTGCATAAAAATGGCAAGAACATATTAATGATGCTTCCAAAGTAATGCTGATTATTTCAGCAAAACCTCGAGGTTTCGTCAGATAATGAATATCTTTCATTGACATATGGATAGGTAGATCCTATAATAAAAACTAGTCGATTACAGCTGAATAAGTTAAAAAATTGGCCAAATTAATATCCACAAATAAATTTTATTGCGATTTTTCAATCATCTGTGTACCTAAAATAAAATTCTTTATTTAAGTAATAATTCAGTACCTTTGGTTTTTTATCAAAGATTATCGTCAGCCATAGAAGGTGCACCTCGTATGGTTTGGATAAAACGATATTATCTAGGGCCTCCCCTAGAGGGCTTACTGCCCGTGTGCAGATTTACCTTTCCCGCCACACTAAACATATCATGTCCCTATTTTCCCACATTATTTAATGTAATCATAATAAATTTGATACAGATAACAACAATTGGTACAGTAAAACAAAAATTTATAACTAAATTTTTAAAAACTTATTTCACTAGTTTACACGATATAGGTGGAAGATGTGCTCGTAGATGTGCTTTAAGAATATAATAATTTATTAAAACTGTAGTCTTTGCGCAATAGTTTCGGAGTTCTTTAACTGTACAGTTTATTAAAGGAGCACTTTTTGTGTTTTGGTTTCAGAATTTTTTTTAATAACATTGCTCAAATTGATTTCGTCACATATTTAATGTTTTATGGATGCTAATAGGTAGTCTTTCTTGATTCATAGAATACCGTAGAAAGTCCTAAGGCGGTTGGTCGTCAAAACAAAGAAGGCGCAATAGATATAAAAGAATTCTTATTATTAAGTATCAAAAGCACCGATACCGTCAGGGACCGAAAAAGGAATAAACCGACGCATACAAATGGTAGGTAATAAAACAATAATATTATACCTCTATAGTTTATGGTTACACTGCATAAGTATTACACTCCTATATAAACAAAAACACATGTGCTTTCTTGGCAATTAAATCAAAAGCCAATGCCGATTCTATATCAAATATTTTTCAAATAATTAGTTTTTTTATTCTACAAATAGAAAAACATTTTCTAGTATTCACTGTGACGAAACATTCAGGCACATTTCAAAATAATTTTGCTTTATTCGCCCCCTGAAAATTTTGGAAGCGACGCCCATGTCTACAATTTCATAAGAAAATTAACCACTAACTACCATTAAGCATTATGAAATTGATGGAACATAAAATAAACGCAGCAACAGAAGCTAACAAATAAGTGTAATACTAGTGCTTACAAGAAACGATCGATTGACATACATAGCAAATACCCACATACTGATACTTCTGTTCAAGGTGGGTTGAAATGTATTCTCCTCTGCTTAATAAAAATATTTGTGCAGCTATAAAAATATTGACTTAATTAAATGAAGTATAAGAAAACATTTTGCCACTGTGTTTAAATCGAAATAGCCATGAAAACAAAATACACGTAGTTGTATTTGACATATTGTTTGGTGTACAGCAGTTAGAGTATGTAAGTTTATTACCGATAAGTAAAATGGATTTATCAAAAACACTGACACAAGTTAAGTTAGGAGATAAAGAAGAGGAAATTAGAGTAAAACAACTATTGGAGATGTCGGCTAAGAAATATAATTTGCAGAAAGAACTAGAAGACGTTACATTAAAATTATCTTTGAAGCGAAGCGATTTAAAAAGGTTGCAGAAGGAGGTAATTTTACTAAGCTCAGAAGTTCCCATTCTGGAAAAGCAAGAAGAAATAGTAAAGGCTACAGTGCAAGATTTAATTACACAATTTGTTCAGAACACTATGGAAACCACTCAGCTTCAGGTATGTAATCATACTGATATTTTAGAATTTGGATAAATAACGGGAAAAAAAATCAGATATATTTGAAAACGATATTTCTTTAAGAGGCTATAAATGTACGTTATGATAGCATATGTGCTAATACCACCATCATTAAAAAATGGCGGCAAGGCAGTCTTCTAAAAATGTACTTTCGCTAATTCCTGTGTAATCCTGAAACTGCTGTAAAATAAAAGGAAACACAGAGTGTCCTATACAGTGTTTCCAGTTTCGAAGTAGTGTTCATAGTCCAGTTACATTAGAGGTTTCACCTCGGAATGAGAGATAATAGGCTGTAAACTTGTATAAACCTTTATTTTGGCGTTCTAAAAGTTGTCTGAAAAGTCTCATAAAATCTCGTCTCCGCGTCTTAAGATATTCAAGGTCAAAGGTCACAAAAATCGTTTTTTTGCAAATATCTTGCCTCCTATGGTTTTAATGCCATTTGCATTTATTATAAAAATTGTAGAGAATAAAATTCTCTACAACTTTTGTCCCAAACATTTTTTTTATATACTAAACCGTTTTTTAAGATAGAGGGGCGGAGAGCGCGCAGCGCTTACCTATTCACAGCATAAACAAGGTCAATTGTAAGTCCCGGTAAATAAATACGCCGTATAAAGTCTATAAATCATTAAAAAATATATAATTATGAATAATTTGCATTGTTTATTAATTAATACATTATATTTAATGATATTTTTCATTTATCGAATATATATTTGTTTAATTTACTTACCTTTCCGTGTAATCAAAAAAATTGTTGAGTGGAATACTTTAAGTAGATTTTAATTATATTCTAATATATATGTTAATTATATTTTAAGTAAAAAAAGAATAGAGTGAATACATTTTAATTATATCTTTATTTAGAAATACTTTTTCATATATTTATTACAGTTGAAGTTCAAATGTGGGGAGCTTTTTCAAAAACTTTTATAATTAGAAGGACTTGAGTCTTAATTTTCTTCTTCTTCTTCATCATCGTCTTCCGGTTGCTCGAAAATTTCCAATTCAATATCATCATCTTCTTTGTCAAGGATCTTCGAGAATTTCGGGGTCAAATGTACTATCTTCATCGAGATCGCTTTGATACGGTGAAGCATTGAGGCACGCTTGCCCATTACACTGACCACAAGCTAAAGAACATTGCAACCCGATTTCCTGCATTCGCAGCGTGAACCACAACCATTCTTGCAGTTGATTACACGGAAAGATAAGTAATATTAAACAAATATATATTCGATAAATGCAAAATATTATTAAATATAATGTATTAATTATTAATAAGCAATGCAAATTATTCATAATTATATATTGTTTAATGATTTATAGACTTAATACGGCGTATTATTTACCGGGACTTACGGTTGACCTTGCATTATGCTGTGAATAGGTAAGCGCGGCGCGCTCTCCGCCCTCTATCTCAAAAACGGTTGAGGATATAAAAAAATGTTTGGAACAAAAGTTATAGAGAATTTTATTCTCTACAATTTTTATAATAAATGCAAATGGCATTAAAACCATAGGAAGCGAGATATTTGCAGAAAACCGATTTTTGTGACCCTTGACCTTGAATATCTTAAGACGCGGACACGAGATTTTATGAGACTTTTGAGACAACTTTTAGAACGCCAAAATAAAGGTTTATACAAGTTTACAGCTTATTATCTCTCATTCCGAGGTTGACCGTCTTTTTTGGCTTAAGTGACTGGATTATCACATTATTTCTGTATTTTTAAATTGCACAGAAAATAATGTTAACTTGCCACTACAGATGAGAGGAAGTTTCACAAATTTCACTCGATTTATTTTAAAATATATGTCCTGGAGTGGGTTGGAACGTTTAATTTGAAGATAACACTGACATTGGTTTTCCACGAAACAATAAAACACCATATACTGCATCGATGCGCGTTTCGCCAACCAAGTTGACTTCATCTGGAGATGATTAAAACTAACTTTATGCTGAAAATGTATCCTATTTATACCTGAACTATTGTCATGGTCGATGAATTCGGAATGTAACAAATACTGGACAGCTGGATGCACTTGAAAGTGTAAAAATAGTATGAATAGTGATAGAGATCCCTATCCCAAATAGCCCGCTTTATGGGTTGGTGAGTCACGGCTCATCGAACCGCGACAATAGTTTAAATATAAATAGGATATATTGTTAGCATAAGGTTAGCTTTAATCATCTTCAGATGATGTTAACTTGGTTGGCGAAACGCTCGTCAAGTGTAGTATATAGTATTTTGGTGTTTCGTAGCTCAGCTGAGTGTGCTCTATCTCCCGTTACACTGTCACTTTAAATCTGAAACACCCTGTATATCGTCTGTAACACCTTCATGAAGTGGGAAATAGATAAATACAGCATATGGATACAACCTTAATATGTCTTTTAATATCTTTCAGGAGAACTTTTGGAAGAAAATTAATAACTTCGTTTCGGATTCCAACTGGTTTCTCATAAATGAAGAATCTTCGATAAAGAATAGGAATAATAATGAGTCGCGCACAAATAAAGGGATGGAACGGGAAAACAAAATTGGACAATTAAAAGTTCAGAGCGAGATTGAGGCAATGCATTTATATGAAAAGTAACAAAGTGCGAAAATGGAGGAATTAAAACTTATCAAGGATTTGTTGGAAAATGATTCGTTTGTAATTTAAATTACTTTCCTATTTGTTCAAAAGCGCCATTATTATCTAACTTCCAGTAAGAAAGTGCAATCGTATTTAAAGTAAGTTCCTTGCAATGCAGAAGATTTCATTTGTATAATCTGATTTATTTGTTCTGTTCTGAGTAAATTTAATTTAAATAATACACCTACTTTGTTGTCTTTTTATTATTTTTTTTACATATCAATTAGTAGAGGAGCTAGATTGTGCAACCATTGGACTTTAGAGACTTTTTTTAATATAGTCTAATGAATATTTCTAGCGATGTTCCCAAGAAAAACTTGGTTTTATTTACAAAATTTTCGGTAACATAATTCGAAATTCAAGAAAGTTAGGCAAAAGCATTTTATGATCTCCATAAAACTATCAACTAAATAATATGTAATAATTGTATTATTGTAATATATAGCAGCATTTTATTATTACTCTTTGTATGTTCGTTTTAGAATATACAGGGTGTCTCTGGAACTCCATCGATCGATATAGGGAAAAGTACACACCAGAAAATTTTGAAAATTTAGGAAATTACTAATTTTCAATGTGGTCAATCAAACTAAAATAATTACAAGCATCTGGCATTCCGGTTATACCGGAAGTCGATACCACCTTGCTTATTTTAAATGGAATAACCTGCATATTTCAGGGATTTCGAAAAGAGCATAAAATTCAGTGTCAAAAACATGTAGAATATGCTATGCCTAAACCCAGCCGTTTTAGAGATATTTGACATTTAAAGAAAATTTTTACATTTGTAATGGTTAACAACAACCTTTATAACATTCTTCGTGTATAAGATATTCATTCATTTGCTTCTTGGCATACAGAAAGACCATTAGGTGGCTACGTTCTACAGTTTAAAGAAATTCAATAATGGTATACCAAGTGTTCCATTTTTGACGTTACATTTGTAAACTTCAAGCCGCGAAAACTTGCTTAAGTCAAATGGAACACCCTGTATTTTTTACATCAAGTTATGTACGATTAAATTCCTTTCTTTCTGAGATAAGCATTGTGGGTTGAAGTTACAACTTTTTGAAATATTTGCGATTTTCTTAGAAATTCCAGAATTTTTAGTAAAAAATTTTATCAAATTACCCATGATTAGAAACAACCAGTAATGTCGGTCATTCTCTTATGACAAAAAATGCAACGCGTTTAAATTACACCCACGAAGACTTTTTCAATTTGTTTATTATTTATGGAGAATTTGATAAAGTAATATCAAGAACTTGTAGTACATTTGCTACTCGATATCCACAAAAACCGAAACTGTCACAAAACAATGTAAAACGCATACTGGACAATTTTAAAAACATAATAAGAAGGTTTAGTGACCATATCCCCAAAAAAACAACAATGCAGCTTGTTCTGATCTATCCCATCCTAGATCCAATTCTTTAGCTACGATACGCTGATGAGGTGCAATAACTCCGAAACACGTGTACAGCTGCATTGTTTTTTTTTGGGGATATGGCACTAAACCTTCTTATTTTATTTTGACCACAATAAATCTATATACATTTTAAAAACTATGGCTGTGTCAAGGCAGAATTCAAAAGCGGAAACCTATTGTTGATGACGAAAACGTAGAAATAGCAATTCTGGGATATTTTTTCATGCATTTCCAATGATGTCATTAAGACAAGCTGCTCTGGAATCGACTATGCAAGGATCCAGTTCACAGAATCTTAATTAAACATAAATTTCACTCGTTTTCATTCCAAATGGTTCAACGATTAAAAGAAACAGATTTCCTAAGAAGAGAAAATTTTTGTGAATTTATTCAAATAGGCGACGATTCTTATTTGGGAAATATTGTATGGTCAGATGGGCCAAATTTTACAAAAATGGACATTTTAATAGACACAGTTCGCATTATTGGAGTGAACATAGAAACATTTTTATCAAACGACGGTGATCCCCCACATAACGTGTATTTGTTAAATAATTTCTTACAAAAATTTTTTTACGATCAATGGATCACCAATAATGGACCTTTCCCATCGCCTCCTTGCTAGCCCGGTTTATCAATTTTAGATTTTATTTGGGGAACTATTAAAAATAAAGTTTATGAGAGTCCATTAACAACTATTGAAGATTGTATGCAGAGAGTAAGAAATGCATTTCAAAACTTATCACGGGATTCAATTAGAAGAGCTATCCATGAAGAACTAATCCGAAGGTGCAAAAAATGTGTGGATGTTCGAGGGCGGAATTTTGAACAATTATTAAATTAAAATGGAATCATGTTTTTAGTTGTTTTTATCTTAGCTATTTTAGTTTATGCAAAGTGTCTTCAATCTAATTAATAGGCATGTTACAGTGTTTAGTGTTATTTTCCGTATTTGTGGATATCTAGTAACAAATGTACTAAAAGTTCTTGATATTACGTTATCACATTCTCCATAAATAATAAACAAATTCAAAAAAGTCTTCATGGTGTAATTTAAACGCGGTGGCATTTTTTGACATAAGAGAATGACTGACATTACTGTTTCTAATCATGGCTAATTTGATAAAATTTTTACTAAAAATTCTTGAGTTTCTAAGAAAATCGCAAATATTTCAAAAAGTTGTAACTTAAACCCCCACAATGCTTATACCAGAAAAAAGGAATTTAATTATACATAACTCGATGTAAAAAAAATTAACGGTGTTCTAGTTGACTTAAGCAAGTTTTCGTGGTTTGAAGTTTACAAAATGTAACGTGAAAAATAGAACACTTGTTATACTATTATTGAATTTCCTGGGAAACTGTATAGCGTAGTTCATCTTGTGGTCTTCTGCATGCCAAAAAGCAAATGAGTATCTTTTACACGAAGAAAGTTATAAAAGTTACTGTAAACCATTACACCTGTCAAAATTTGTTTAAAATATTAAATATCTCTGAAACGGCTGGGTTTAGGCATAGGATATCCCCATGTTATTGACTGAATTATATGCTCCTTTCAAAACCCTAAAATATATAGGGTGTTCCATTTATAATATGCAAATTGGTATAGACTTCCGATAACCGGAAGTGCCATATGCTTGTAATTATTTTATTTGGATTGCCCACACTGCCATTAGTAGCTCTATAAATTTAAAAAATTTTCTGATGCGTACTTTTTCCTATATCGATCGATGCACTTCCTGGTGAGACACCCTGTATTCATCTCTATTCATGGAGAGTATTTCTTCCTGTATAATTAATCATTTATCCAAATTGATTGCAATAAATCATTGAACAGAGAAATTCACTGAGTTGTCTCATAAGTCACTACTTTAATACAGCTCTAAAATGGAAACAGTTCGAAATTTCCTTGCTCTAATGTTGAAGTCGAACATCTGAGACAGAAAGTACAAATAAAACTCATGATGTTTTTTTCAATGGGAACACCCTATATATTTTCATGAATTGGGTAGAAATTTCCCTCTTGATTTCAAAAAGTAGTAGCTTTTGAGAGTATTAATGTTAACAATAAGTTCTATTTATCTATGATGATGGTCGGAATAGTTGGCTCGGGAAAAACAAATATTTTACTTATATAACAATTCCAAGTTTATTATAAATATCATAGAAACCCTAAAAGAAACGTTATCGTTGATGTTTACACAGAAATGGTCAAAATTATTGGCAGATTTTCTATATTTTAAAAGGATGGCATCTTTCATTTTATTTTTAAATTTCATTCAGTAAAACTCGTTCTTCTGCATTTACCGAACTTCTTCAAGATAAGAATAAGGAAAAATTAATTTTATCGTTCGACTGGCAAAAGAACCTTCCCCTACCTAAGATACCAGACCAAATTACTTATTATAGCCATCAAATTTATCTTCACAGTTTTACAGTGGTCAAAGGTAATAGTAAGTCCCCTCTAACACATGAAAATGTCACAGCCTATTGCTGGACAGAAAACCGATTTTCTAAACGATCAAATACAATAGCATCTTGCATCTTGGACACTCTTAATTCTATAAACCTTTCAAAATTTAGTACAATTCACTTAATATCAGATGGCTGTTCAGGTCAGAACAAAAATTCAACTTTAATAATTGCTATGTGCAGTGTGGTTAATGTCAAAAGCATCGCTACATATAAATGAAATTGAAATAGACTATCCAGGAACAAGATAGTTTCATACCACCCTTCTTTGGGATAATTGAAAAAAAATTTAGAAAAATGGAAACCATGACAAATCCTGAGCAATTACTTAATAAAATTTCAAAAAACGCTACTATTAAAAATCTAGAAAAAGATGTTAAAATTTTGAATTTTAAGGATTTATTATCAGGAATTATGAAAAAACCAACAAAAATGGCATTTCCAGATATCCAAGTGTAAACGTTATTTGTAGTATTTGTAGTAAGCGAATTATATTTGCGCGTCCGCCCTCTATGATCGAATACCTGTAGTACGTCTCCTGTGCTACTAACGCCACAATATTAAAAGCAGAACTCCTCTACGCCTACTCCGTCCTGCGTACGCCGGTCATACTTCATTCTGTTTTCATTGTGCTTAGTGAACGTCACAGCCGGAAAATCGTACGTAATAAAAGTTTACAGTGTTAGTTAGAATGGGAAAACAATCAGGATCTGGCTCATCAGATCGCTCCGAATCCGGGAGGAGAGACTTGGGACCCTCGGACACTAATAACTAGAGTTAAAAACCTGGAGAAAGAATTAGAGGAACGCAAACGTCATGGCCGCAAACGTCATCACCGTCATCGTAGTCGTAGTCGAGCCCGTGGATGCAGTCACACAAAAAAGCGAAGGCGAAGCCGAAGTCGTTCTTCTAGGCAGCACTCCAGGGACCGAACCAGACCATCTAACTCAGTACTAGATACTGATATAGAAGGCACTACGACTGACCAACAGTTAGAGGAAACCACGCTGGAAGCAGAGGTTAGTTTATTCTTTCTAGAGTAATAGTCTCGTCCCCCCCGGGTATCTTGGAACTAGTTTTAAGATGGCGTATACCGTATATTACGAGTTAGTCACGAAGAAACCTGCAGACACTGACAGTCCTACACTAGATGTAGGACGTTTTTCGCTACTAGATGGCGACGTCAGAACAAGGATATAGCATCCTTCTATTATCTTAATTTTATAACCTGCCACTAGATGGCAGCATTTTACTCGCTACTAGATGGCGACATCAAATACAAGGATATAGCATCCTACTATTTCTTTAATGACTTGCCACGAGATGGCAGCATTTGTGTCTAATATAGTTGGTTGCCTATATATGAGGTTCTCAAATACAAAACTGTCTTTTACCTACGCTTATCTGGTTGCCTACGTAAGAGGCTATCAGACATGGCAATTATTTGACCTTTTGCAGAGAAAACTACGTATTATAACCGTGGCTCCTTTTTTTATTCACAGTGAGCGATGAGGAGCAGGAGTCAGAGAGGGATAATGTCCCAGGAGTAACACTACCGGAGGACATTTTAAGCCTTTAGGCGAGAAAAAGAGAGATGGGCCTAAACTGAGCGACCCAGTGCACGTCGACATCGCAGCTAGATGGGAGACAATTCTCAAACAGGGCCTGGATGTAGAGACCAAAAATACTTTGATCAAAAAATACCCACCAGCGGCCAATTGCCCGAGTATGCAAGCTCCTAGGATTAACCTCGAAGTGAAGGGTGCCGCCACCGAAGCCGCTTTGAGAAGGATGACCGGCTAGTCGATAAACAAAACCAAATCGCCGCCTGCCTGTCTGCAATTGGGAACATGCTGACGCACTGTCTGGAAAGGTCCAGTCAGGGAGTAGAGGATCGTCATTTAATTGAACTTGCCGGGGACACGGGGCGATTACTAGCAGATATGCACTTCTCAGAATCTGAGTCCAGAAGAATTCTGGTCGGAGCCAGTCTGAATAAAAAATTCAAGGAGGCTTTGGGAGACGTTCCTCCGGACGAATGGCTTTTTGGAAGCGACCTGGGGGAGCGGCTAAAGACCGCAAAATCCATAGAAAGATCCACCCTGGAATTGAAAGGGGTGAAGCTGCCAACTCAACAGTCTGGAAAACCTAGGAAAAATTTAAACTTCAAGCGTCCGTCCAACTACAAGGTCCCTCAAAAGCGACTCCCTCGCATGGACGGACAAACCCACATACAGGGGGGCGGAAGTTACCCAAATCACTCGCGCCAGAATCAGAGGGAGCGACCTCATCAAAACAACCAACAGGCCGGTCCGAGAAGACAACTGCCCACGTCAAGGAGACGATACTAAGTGAAGAGAAGACAAATGTAAGTAATCATGCGGGTAGACTTCAACACTTCTGTAGTGCTTGGAAGGAAATCACATCGGACCCAAAGATCCTGTCATGGATAAGGGGGTACCGGATACCTTTCACCCGACAAGTCACTCAGCACATTGTCCCCTCGGAGACGACCTGGTCTTCCTTAGATAAGAAAGAAATTTCTATTGCCATATCTCACTTAGAGGAAACAGGGGCAGTCCAAATATGCGCATCTAGCAAGGGACAATTTATTTCTGGTATTTTTCTAGTTAAAAAATCCGATGGTAAAAAGAGGTTCATACTGAATCTTAAAAATTTAAATAAGTTTCTGTCAACTGAACATTTTAAATTAGAGGACAAAAACACGGCAATAAAACTTATCACTCCAGGGTGTTTTATGGGATCGGTGGACCTCAAGGAGGCCTATTTTCTCGTTCCTATTGCCAAGTCACATAGGAAATATTTAAGATTTAGATTTGGAAATAAGTTATATCAATTTACTTGCTTGCCCTTTGGACTTAGCATAGCTCCTTTTGTTTTCACTAAGGTCATGAAACCAGTCATGGCATTTCTAAGAGCAAATAAACATTATTTATCCGTCGTGTACTTGGACGATTTTCTTCTTCTGGGCAATACTTATGAGGAGTGTAAAAGAAACATTCAGGAAACAACTGCAGTTTTACAGAATCTAGGTTTTGTAATTAATTACAACAAGAGTCAGTTTATTCCTAAACAGCGTTGTAAATTTTGGGTTTCTATATGAACTCTATGAATATGGTTATAGAACTACCACGGGACAAACAACACAGAATACAAGAACTCGTTCGGAAGTTTCAAAACCTAAAATCCTGTAGAATTAGGTTGTTTGCTCACCTGCTGGGAGTATTAACGTCAGCTTGTCCTGCAACGACGTATGGCTGGGTTTACACGAAAAGCCTTGAACGAGCCAAATATTTGGCTCTTCAAAGTAATAAAGATAACTACAATACAGTCATGCAGTTACCGGATGACATTAGAGCTGACCTACACTGGTGGAACCTCAATGTGGTTGACACTAGCAAGAAAATTAGCCCAAAACAATTTAAGCTCGAAATCTTCAGTGACGCGTCAAGGTCCGGATGGGGCGTGGTCTGTCAGACTCGGAAAGCCCACGGACACTGGAACACTTTGGAACAATCGCATCATATTAACCAGTTAGAACTTTTAGCAGCATTTTTCGGTCTCAAATGCTTTGCAACGTCGTTACGCGATTGCGATATCCTTCTTAGAATTGACAACACCACAGCAATAGCTTACGTAAATCGGATGGGAGGAATTCAGCTTCCCAACCTTGAGCAATCTGGCCAAAGAAATTTGGCAATGGTGCGAAGCTCGAGAATATCACCATATTCGCATCATATATAGAGTCAGCCGTCAATAAGGAAGCTGATACAGAATCGCGCCGTCGAAAGCCAGAAACAGAGTGGCAATTAGCAGACTACGCATTCAAAAAAAATCACACATAAGTTCGGAGCGCCAGATATCGACCTATTTGCCGATAGAAACAACACAAAATGTAAGAATTTTATATCCTGGGGACGAGACCCGGAAGCAGTAGGCATTGACGCTTTTACGATATCTTGGACACCATACTACTTTTATGCTTTTCCCCCAATTCGCTATTATTTTACGGATCTTACAAAAGATCATGGATGATAAGGGTGAGGGGATTCTGGTTGTACCCTTCTGGCCAACACAGGCTTGGTATCCAATATTTACTTCCCTATTGTCGGAAGAACCGCTCTATTTCAGACCTGATCCTAACCTATTAATTTCTCTTGACAGAACACACCACCCACTTTGGAGGCAACTTACCCTGGTGGCAGGTCACTTATCGAGCAGGGACTTGCACGGAAAGGTATGCCCATCTCAACCATAAATATAATGGTCGCTTCTATCACCGCTTCAACTCTCAGTCAGTACAATATAGGCCTCAAACGTTGGTGGACCTATTGTAGAGAACAAAACTTGAACATTTTTGATTACAACGTTCCAATTCTGCTAGAATTTTTTACCGAGGAATTTCAGAGGGGGCAGCCTATGGCACTTTGAATAGTTTTCGATCGGCATTGTCTTTTCTGATTTCGTCGGAGTTAGGTAATGACTCGAGGGTAAAGAGGTTCTTCAGAGGACTGCAAAATTTAAGACCGAGTAGACCACGCTATGACCATACATGGGACCCCAAGGTCGTCCTAGATTACCTGGCGGGGCTGGATAATGATAAAATTAGCCTCGAGTTGTTGTCTAAGAAGTTGGTAACACTTCTTGCACTTACCACTGCCCATAGAGTGCAGACCATTTCTCTCATTGATGTTAGAAACATAGTATACAATGGTAAAGACATTGAAATAAAGATTCCTGATAGAATTAAGACAACGAGAAGAAATGCAATCCAGCCAACTCTATTTATTCCACTCTTCTCAGAAAGATCAGGAATATGTGTGGTTCGTGCCCTAGAGACATACTTAGATAGGACAAAAGATCTTAGATCACCTACATGTCATAAACTGCTTTTAACATTTAAGAGACCACACCATGAGGCAAATCCTCAGACATTGAGCAGGTGGATTAAGTCTATTCTGAGAGAGTGGAGTAGATACGGAGGTTTTCTCAGCTCACTCCACGAGACACGCAAGCACCTCAGCAGCAAGCCGAAAAAGGGGTGAGCTTGGATGTCATACGGAAGACAGCGGGCTGGTCAATAAATTCGGAAACTTTCGCAAGGTTCTATAACAGACCAGTCAAAACACAGGGTTTATTTGCTCAAGCCATTCTGAAATAGAGTTTAACATTGTTACAGTCATTAATGACTAGTTTCTCATTACCTTAGCATAGGAATAGTTTATAACACTGATGTCTTATATTTTACTTATTAAAACATTGAAATCATGAGAAAGCTTAATTTGTCGCCGTAATAACTTTAAACATCTACAGGTATTCGATCATAGAGGGCGGAGCGCAACATAATCATAAGATCAAACGAACTTACCTTAAGTGATGTTCGATCTTGATTATATGTAGCGCTCCGCCCAGATGATCAGTCCCACCCAACCCTTACTCGGTGATAACCACCTAACCCCGATCATCATGGTTACGGCGAAAATACCTTTGAAGTGAATGAAGTATGACCGGCGTACGCAGGACGGAGTAGGCGTAGAGGAGTTCTGCTTTTAATATTGTGGCGTTAGTAGCACAGGAGACGTACTACAGGTATTCGATCATCTCAGGCGGAGCGCTACATATAATCAAGATCGAACATCACTTAAGGTAAGTTCGTTTGATCTTATGATATTTTTTATACGAACAATTTGGGGAAAGTATAAATCATTATTTTTACATAACAAAAACCCAGCAGATATAATACCACTTACTGTAACAGAAAGTAATAATATTGCTAGTAAGAAAAAACAATCAGTGTAAAAGCTTTTTTAGATTTTATAGCTTTTTATAGAAGCAACTGGAGAAATTGAAGAACTCGATTTCTTTAAGTGTGTACTAGAAGGTAGCGATGAAATGAAATATGTGAACCCACAGAAGAAGATCCAGGTTTAGAAATTTAATTTCAATTGTGTTGCTACCCATATTTTGTCACTACACAATTACTTTAAAATAAAAGGCATTTATTCACACTGACTATTTTATTACTTCTTACATATTAAAGACAATATTTGTGTGGCTTAACGAAGCAGGGTAAGGTAATACCTTATGACGTGTTAATCTCTGATTACTATTAAAAGTATACAATGGTTTTACGCTATTGGATAAAGCACACGATAAGAGTATTTACACCACCCTACAGAGTACCTATAGCTGATAAGCTATACTACAGTATTAAAACTCACATTATCTAAACTTTAGTAAGTTTTTTTAAGTTTATGGATCCATTTATTGTTGCTTTCTACATATATACTTATTTTGTAGTAAACTGTTCATTTAAGCATACCACCAGAATATTTTAACGATAAAAATTTACTACCAAACTAGTTTTTCTGTCATACCCAAAAAATCTTATTTTGGAGAGTGCGAGCTTTGATTCTAGACGACTCATATTAATGCATCCTAACTAAATGTACTGCATGCCAAAAGCTGCACTAATAATGATAATATGAAAAAGACTCAATTTTTTTTTGGAAATTTCAAAACGAAGAATTTTTGGGCACCCGTTTATATGAACTTTTTTTCTTAAAATTAGGTAAGGAATTCCACCCTGAGATATTCTAACATACTTATAAACACACTATATAGAGACAGCTAGGTATTTTTAATATTGCGGATAAATCAATTCGTTTTAGAAACGCTGTAATTTATGTGAAATAATACCTCAAATTGTTAAATGTAGAAAAAAATTATTTTTGCCTGGCCAACTATTATGATCATCATGGATAGAAATTATTTTCAACATTGAATATGGGAGATATAACACAATAACAACACATTTTTGAAATCTGGAGAAACATCCGAATTTATAAAATATACATTTAAAACTCCTGCGGCCATTTTCTCGAAAACAAAAAGATATCTGAAATCTGTAAAAGGCATTTACTAGAATATATAAATGACTTCAGGTCTGGGCAAAAAACGGTCTTTCTCCACATTGAGATATAGATGGCGTTGCTATGCAAAGACACTATTCAATCTCAGGAATCTTGAAAAGGGCGCACGTGACAGGACATTAAATTCTAAGCAACTTTTATAATGTGGACAATTTTCGAAATATCATTGCTTTTCGAGATATTTAAACTTGAATTTAATATTTTTGTAAGCAACAAAAATCGCCTTCACATTTTTAAAATAAATGTTAGATGATAGGTCCTTTGGGACGTTTTTTTATAGTAAATAAGACTGATTTAAACAATAATGAAACAAATTCAATTCAATTTTCGGTTTGACCGGAAATTACATTATTGTTCATTTTTGAATCACATTTTCATGAAAGTTGAAAGAAAATATTACTTTGAGCATGTTTTTACATGTAACAATTTGTCTATAGATAATTCATATCTGTGTCTCATTCAAAAATGAACCATTTACAGAATTCAAATATCTCTTTTAGTTTTCGAGAAAATGGCCGCGAGAGTTTTAAGTGGGACACCCTGTAAAGGAGTGCTCTATAAAAAAACATCAGTTTAATCTGTATTTTCTGTCTCAGATGTTCCATTCTTTTTCTGATTACATATTTGGAATCTTCTAAAAAAAAAAGAGAGTTAAAACTGTTATTAACAAAGTTTTTTGTGGAATTAAAAATAAAGAAATTATGGAGTGGTTCAATCCATACGTGAACACCCCGTACATTTGAGATTACCATTGCGATTTATAATTTTGCTTTAGGTCTTGTAAACTTGATACAAAAGTGGCACAGTATTGCCCTAGTTTGCCGTACAGTGAAACAGTTTATCACAAATAAAGACACTCACCCATCATCCAAAGTGGTCCCCGTGCTTTGCTCCCCAGCCGACTGCAGTGCCAACTTGGTCAAGAGACCTGGAGCCAAAGTTTCTTCCGGATTAAAGGATAAATTAAAGTCTGTAGAAAAAGGGTCGGACTCATTTGTAGTACCTGCTTTGAGACCACTCCAACTGGGACGCACCCAAGTCAGCGTTGTTGATGAACGGTCTAGTCGCAGGTATAAAAGGATTCCACGTATGCCCGGCGGAGAGGGCCCTTCTACTCCTTCCCACAGGACGCAAGTGCTGCCGTGGTGCAGGATCTGTAATTTCGTTATTTGGTTAGGTCTGCTAAAGTGTTGACAATAGTTCTTATTCACTACCTCTCTGTTAATTTACTTGTACAAAAAAATCGCCCTCTTGGTGCGATTAACTTTTTCTGGCTTAGAAGTAATGGCGGTAATAAATTACAATCGTTTATGAGTAAAAATTTGTAAGTAGTTGAAAAAATCTTTAATAAAAATTAGTTGTTCTATACAGGGTAACGAATATTATAGCGTCAATAGCAGTGGCGTGTTCTCCATGGAAGTTAGGGAAGCACAGCTTTCCTTACAAGAATCATAAAATAATATAAAAAAAGGGGGGGGGGGGGGGAAAAAAAAAAGGGAAGGTGGGGGCAAAAAAAAAAAAAAAAAAAGAGGGTTTGTGGGGGTGGGGGGGGGGGGGGGGGGAGGGGGGGGGGGGGGGGGGGGGGGGGGGGGGGAGGGGGGGGGAAAAGGGGGGGGGAGAAAAAAAAAAAAAAGAAAAAAGGGGGTGCAAAATTTTCCAAGGGTTTTTCCAACCTTTTTTTGGTTTCCGTTCTGGTTCTCGCCCTGGGGGGGTCCATTTGGGGGCGCCCCCCCGGGGGGGGGGGGAAAGGGCGCAAAAGCCGGGGGGGGGGGCGGAAAAATTGTTTCTTTGGGGGAAGAAAGAACAAAACCTTCTTTGTTATAAAATAATACATTATTTATTTTCTTAATGCTCACAATATTTTCTTTCGATGGCGCTTATGAATTTGATATGTGGCAAAACAAATGTTTTAAAATGCGTTAAGTTACAAAGTTGCAATGTATCAGGTTTCCAACTTCACGATACTGATACTGCTCGAACGGATTGGAAATGAGTTGTGCGAATATGAGCTGCTTTCTCACAGCATACTTAAATACGGTAAATGTGTAATGTTTTGTGAGTAAAAGCGAGCGTGTTTTATTAGATACACAATAGAGGTATAGTTTATTTATTTTAAAGTGTTTTTTTGGTGGTTGCTCTGCATTATTAGTGTTTATATTGATTTTGAATATTGAAATTATTTATTGTTTAAAATATAGTGCCATTATAATCTCGATGTTTAAAACAAACTTAAAAGTAGTGCTGATGTAAGCTGTATGTTAGACAGCTTACATGCTAAGTGAAATGAAGACACTGGGTCCTTCAACTTCGTAAAATAGTCCTGATAAGATGGAAACTAATTATGTGAATGTGATCTGTGCAATTTAGTGATAAGGGGATTTTCAACTTATAATTTTGAAGGTAAAAAACAAATTATTTTAAAAGGTTGGCCAACTCCAGCTTTAACAAAGTTAAAAACAGACTAAATTACATGTAAGATATTTTCAAACAGAAAATTACCAAAAATATGAATGGCCCACTAGTTGCAACATTAAGCCGCTTTTATTCTGCTGACCATGTCTTCTTTTTTTAAACGAAAGGAATTTGTGGAACCAAAATGGATTTTCCGATGTAAATAATTTGCACAAATTAATAAAAAGACATTCGTCGTCTACAACACATATTCACTCCATTATTAAAGATAAAATTTTCGATAAAACAATAATATATTTTTAAATATTTGAAGGAAATTTGCTGTTTAATGTTTACAATTTTTTTTATTAGAAATTCTGCACGTGTTTCGGCTTTTTTAGGCCTTTGACAAAAGTACAGAAAATACTCAACAGCAAAATTTGTGTTTATTGCTTATATAACTACATCTGGTACCTACTGTAAAACTATTGTAAAATATGCTTTTATAAGTTGGTCATTTATTCATTAAATCTAAATTATTTTATCTAAAATATGATGACCGGTAAAAATTTGTTGTCCATTCGTTAAATTTTTATTATTTTTAACAGCCGTACTTATTTCTAATTGTTCTAATAGATCAAGTTTCTTTCCTTTTTTTTTCCGAACATTATTTTAATCTATAAAATGACTATTTTCTATGCAATGTGTTGACATGCCCGTGCTATATATATTGTTTACAATAGTTTTCTCTTTATTAATAATTAATATTTTACCTAAATTATTTTAATTTCCTGAAATAATTTATCAAGTTTGTTACTAACTCTATTGCTGATCTTAGACCTGTAATTAATACATTTATATCTCTTGTTACATTCCTGTGAAGAACTCTTTACGTAAATTCTGTTTGTTTTTATTAGATTATCAAATTGGGCTTTCTTTATAACCATTGTTTTTTGTAATTTCTTTAATTACATTAACTTCCTTTTTAAAATTCTCGTCGCTTAATGGAAATATTAATAGCTGTAGAATGGTGTCATTTTTATTTGCAATGATTGTTTAGATTTACTATGAATTACTGCATCTGTGCAAGTCAGTTTATGATAAATATCAAACTCTAAGCTATTGTTGATGTTTTTTATATTAATGTCTAAAAAGTTTAAACCCTTGTCGTTTTCCATTTTTAATGTGAATTGAATTTTTTGATTAACCAGAATATGCTTTGGACAATCAATTGAGAATAAGCCATGAACAATATTATCAAGAAGTGCGAAAAAATTGCGAAATCCTTAAAAGATTTATAGATGTAGTGTGTTTCCTAGATACACATGAGTCTGGTTTTCGGAGTCACGATGAATCGAATAATTCTGCAAATGGGGGGGAATTATGTGGATTTCATTAATTTGCTGGCAATATATGATGAAAAATTGCAATTCCATATAGCAAATTCGACAGCACTTCCATTCTTATACAAAATGATTTAATTTCGTGCGTAGGAGAAGTTGCATTAAGGAAAATATGGGGTGAAATTAAGAAAACTTCGTTTATTGCAGTTATACTATATGAAACTACTGACGTTAAAAATATTTGCCAATCATCGAAGGTTGTACGTTATATTACAAGAAAAGGTGATGATAAAGAACGTTTTTAGGATTTGTAGACATTTCTACGCAAAGAACAGAAAATGCTCTTTATAACGTTGTGCAATCTATAGTTTGTGAACTTAATTATGCTTCAAAATTAGTCGCGCAAAAAGTTACGACGGAGCGGCTGTAATGGCAGGTGAATTAAGAGGACTACAGATTAAAGTAAGACAAACGTACCCAAATGCACTTTTTATATACTGTATGACGCATCGATTAAATTTAGTGTTACAACAATCTGTTAACAGTATCAAGGAATGCAAGGTATTTTTTTCTACTTTAAGCGGCATCGCATCATTTTTTTTCAAAATTAGATTCCGAATTTCATAAAAGAATGCCCAAAGTAGCTCCGACTCGATGGCATTATATAATAGTAGATTGGTGCAAACTGTGTTTGAATATCGTCAGGCACATTGATTTTTTTGGAAAATATGTTATATCATCAGGAGGAATGGGATCACGGAACACTAGTTTGCTCTAGAGGTTATTTAAAGATGTTAAAAACAGACACTAACTTTAAAA
Source organism: Rhamnusium bicolor (assembly GCA_029963845.1). NCBI lineage: Eukaryota > Metazoa > Arthropoda > Insecta > Coleoptera > Cerambycidae > Rhamnusium > Rhamnusium bicolor. The sequence continues at coordinate 34,621 of JANEYF010005035.1, read as the reverse complement.
TTTTACTTCTCGTTTTCTCTAAAATATTTCCGTTTTGCGATAACGTATTGCAGTTTTACAAAATAAATCGAGTGATATAAATTTCTGTATAAAAAAAGATCCATGAGTTCAAACCAATTATTTTATCTAAGAGAAAACAATTTGTACACCTATGGAACAAACTTGAGCAACTGCCAAGAAAAAGATACTACGTATTGATATCGTAGGAGACCAAAGAAATGTGTTATCGAAGATTATTTTCAGAAATAACTGAAAATAATTCTACACACATGGATACCTGATTGAAAGTATTTAACAATTTTTAGGGTTAACAAGTTTTAATGACCATACTACTACAATTCCAGAAAGTGCTTTTGATTCTTTGAAAAAAAATTATTCACAATATTTCGATTTTTCTGTATTGCGATCAAACTTTCAGTGGTGTACGAGACATCGGAATGTAAAGGTGTTTCAATAAGAGCGCAATATTTCAAGGTTCAATAAAACATAGTTTTCTGTAGCAAAGTATTGAAATATTTTTTTGAGTTATAATGTAGACATTTGGGAGTTATGTTTGGAACAACACATCTGGTAAATGGCCGTCACGGCTTTGCTGGCACATGCGTACTTCTTGGCGAAATTTTGAATAACGGTGTTGCATACATGTGGGGGTATTTCGTTGATATAGCGTCTAATTTTGGCCTTCAACTTAGTGGTCCGAGCTTGTTGCATAACCTATGACTTCAGATAGCCCCACAGCCAAAAGTCCAAAGGTGTTAAATCGCAAGAGCATGGCGGCCAATTATGGTCACCAAACTGAGAGATGACACGACCAGTAAAAGACTCGTGCAAGATCGTCAATGTTTCATTGACGGTATGGCAAGTGGCACCGTCTTGCTGAAACCACATGTCGTCGAAAGCAATATCTTCAAATTGAGGAACAAAAACTGGGTTATCATAGCACCATAACGTTCACCATTCACCGTTACTGCATTATTTGCCCCGTCATCGAAGAAAAACGGCCCAATGATTCCTCCAGACCACAATGCACACCAAATAGTGACACGTTTTGGATGCATTGCTTTCTCATGAATCATTAGTGGATTTTTCAGCTCAAAGTGCGGCAGTTTTGCCTATTATCGAAGCCATCGAGGTGAAAATGATTTTGTCCGCAAAATCGGCATTCACATCTTGTTGTTCAAGGATCCAATTGGTGAACTCTCTTCGCTGTGCATGATCTGTTGGCAGAAGTTGTTGAGTCAACTGGACTTTGTAGGCATGGAGTGTAAATCTTTGGTGAGAATACGCTGAAGAGTGGCTGTTGTAATCCAATTCTTGTGCGCGATGACGAATCGACGTTCCTTGACTCTCGGCCATGCTCTCGCGAATTGCCCTGATGTTTTGTTCTGAACTACCTCTACGAGCACGTGTCGTGTGTTTCACATCACTAACCAAATCAGTACTTTCGTAATTTTCGATTATTTTATTCACAGTAGATGAATGAGGAACATTATTTAGACCGAAAATTGGAGGCACTTTATGAATCGTGGCAATCAAACTTTCACCATTTTGATAATAATGTTTAATAATCAGGAGCGTTGTTCTATCGTGTAATTCTCCAAATTTACTAACTCCCATCTGGTTCCTATCGACCTGGCATGTAATAATCTTGTGACATCATGACAGCGAAACTAGCGCGCAATTCAAATCTTATTGAACACATTTTATAAATAAAAATAGTATTTATGACTTGTAGAAATCCCTTAATGATTGTGGATTAAATCAAGCTTGCCTTGAAATTCTTAAATTATGTGAATTAACTCTCACTATTCCTGCCACAACTGCATCGACTGAATGTAATTTTTGCGCGTTAAAGAGAATTAAAAACTTCATTAGAAATTCTATCGGTCACGAAAAATTGACTAATCTGTTATCCATAGAAAAGGAACTAATTCAAGAAATGTCGCTAGAGCAAAAGTTTTATGACATCATTAATGAATTTACAAAATTAAGCTGGATAGTCCTGCTAAATTTTAAATAAAGTAGGTACTTATTTCGTATCAGCTTCCCCGTTTATAAAAGTCATGACATGCCACTATTGATGAATAGTGGAATCTCTAATTTTGGGTGGAAAGTTAGTCCAGGAAATATGTTTTCAAAACAATGGTCTTGGAGAAAGTTTTGTGGGAGTTTTGGAAATTAGTGGGATTAATAGGTCGAGATGTCGTTTTCGAGGCCACATTTTGCTACTAAAATTTTTTTGACGAAACCTAAAAAAGAAAAAAATACAAACAATGCAAAAAAAATGGTTTTTTTGCAAATATATTCCTTCCAGTACACTTTTCTAAAAAAAATATGTCTATAATAAATTAAAGAGGAATGAAATCTCCACTATTTACCTTTCATAAGTTATTTTGTGGATCCGTTTGCAAACAATATTGAGACTGCGATGGAATACATTTACTTTTAACTTCAGGCGCACTCTGACGAGTGTCAGCTTTCTTTAAACGAATTAATAAATAAAATCGAAGGAGATTACCGTACGTATAAGATAAACGTACAGTCACAAATCGTAAAGAAATATGGTGATGATATTCTAATTATTGCATTAATTGGCAAGAAATGTTCATTGGTATGTTTTCAAAACACTGGATATAAAATATTATCAGATGTTTGGTACAACCAGCGGAAAAATAATGAGCAGAAAGAATGTCGACGCATTGTAGACACGGCTGCGACAATTGTTCTGGGTTCAAATGCCTATGAAACGGCTCAATATACCCGATCAGATAATTTATTTCAAGGCATTGAATCCGACACACCTGAGATCCTACGGGTTCTCCTGGACAATGTGATATTAGAGAAGAAGCGTGGGTCTATCAACAAATGGAAGAAGAGGAGTATTGCTTTAGCAAACTATATTGTTTCCTCTGCAATACTGTAATCTATTTTGTAACCAATAAAATTGGGACTGGTATCATTTATTTTTACAAAATATGGATCTAGACTATTAAGTGACATATCATCGCTTGAATTTTGTTCGTCAAACACAGAAGTGAAAAGTTTCAAAGCCTCATTTGTAATGCGCGATCCATTGGATATCAATGATAATAGCAACAGGATGACTACAATAATTGTAAAGACTTAAGAGGTTTCTTTAGAAAATCTTTCGTGACGCATATAATAGATACATTAGAGAAGCTAAGAACTCTATAAATCCAATCCAAATAAATCTTGGGGGTTCTTTAATTCCAGAAAAAACTACAAGAATTCCTAATAGTATGAATTATAACAATACGAGCCTTGAATTATTTTTTTCAATGTAATAATAACGTCCTCCGCATTGGGCAGTTTAGTGAGAATAAGGTGCTTAAGTCAATTAAAAAACTGAAAATATGACCACTGGACTTAACCAAGTTCCTGCATTTATTATTAGAGATTGTACTAGTGTCTTTTATAAACCACTTGTATTATTTTTAATTTGATATTAGAAACTGAGACATTTCCGGTTACGTGGAAACAATCCAGAATTTGTTCAATATTTACAAAGCACGAAGTTGAAAATTATCGTCCCATTATTATTTTATACAATTTCCTTCTAAAGTTTTTGAAATTTTGATGTATGATTATATTTCATTTCATACTAAAACTGTAGTTGTTGAAGATCAGCATGGATTTATCCAGGAATAGTTCACGATACCGAACTTTGTGTGCAAGACTGAATATATCGCTGAAGTAACAGATCGTAAAAGTCAGGTGGACGTCATTTACAATGACTTTTCCAAGGTATTTGACAAATTGGAACAAGGCATATTATTGACAAAATTGGAAGACGTTGGCCTTAGCATTTCTTTGACAAATTTATTCTATTTCCGTCTATCTCGTTGATCTCAATTTGTACAGAATCGTGGTTACCAATCTACTGAATTTACTCAAACGTTTGGAGTATCGCAGGGTTGTATACTCGGTCCTTTGTATTTTATATTATTCATTAATAATATTGTTGATAACCTAGATGAACATTATTTGTTATATGCTGATGATCTAAAATTTATCTTTTTGAATAAATTCTGATTTTATTTGCCTGAGACTCCAGCACAATCTTGATATTCTTAGCAACTGATGCGTTAACAATCGCCTCCCTCTAAATGCTACTGAATGTAAAGTCATGTCTTTTTCACGAAAAACAAATCCATTTATGTTTGACTACAGTTTGGACAACTACACCCTAGAAGGACCTGAGTTTGTAAAAGACGTTGGCATTACATTCGATTCCAAACTAACTTTTCTAAACATATTGAAAAATGTGTATCAGAAGCATTCAAAAGTTTAGGTTTTTTTTTGCGAAACAGCAAAGAATTTAAGAAATTGTCTACTCTACGCATGTTGTTTGTTAGTTTGGTTAGGTCCAAACTAGAATATGCTTCTATTGTTTGAAATCTTAGTTATAATGTTTACATAACACACTAGAAAAGGTACAACGGACATTTCTCAAATCTGCAATTTTCATTATGGAGTGTACATGTCTTGTTAGAGGAACACATCAAGAATTTCATTTAAATAAATTTGAAATGAGCAGTCTAATTAGGACACGAGTGTTTCACTCAGTACATTTTTTGTACAAAATAATTAACAATGAGATTGACTAGCCCCCTATTATCTCACTTACTAAATATAGAACTCCCTGATTAACTGCAAGGGCAAATAATATAGTTATGCTTCGAGTACAGTCTGGATATATTTAACTGTAGAATCGTTGATAAAAAAAATATTTATTTAATGCATCTTAAATTAATGTCTTTTATATTCTTTGTATTGTGTGATATCTTAATTTATATTATTCTGTTTGTATGCTCTTATATAGTTTTTACATTTTGTACTGTTGTATTTTTATATATTTTTATACGCTACTGTTCACTATTTTGGATTTTTGTGTATATCTGTTGTTTATTTATCCTGTAACTGGGTTTTATTACTCGTTGGATAAATTATTGCAAATAAATAAATAAATAAATAATGCTTTTTCTCAATTCGTGTTTGACAATGCTGATTTTAATACACAGACTTTAAATGATTATAACATTTTTCATGTATTGCATCCAATGTATAACTTATTTTAGTCACAAAATGTGACCTCCAAAACAGTTCCCCGAGACCTAATTTTTGTCTCGTAAAATTATTCCATTACGTTTTCTGGCAAACTTTATCGTTCTTGAATAATAACTGATTTGAATAAAAATGTTTGCAAAGAACACAAGAGAGAAATAGTTAGTTAAAATTTTAAGCCGCACTTCTTTCGTTGTACAGAAGCGGCGTACTAATTGTATATTATTAAGAAATAAATTATTTTTTTAATTTGATAATACCAATTTTAAAGCTCGTTAAATATAATTAATTAAAGTCAATTAAAGAAAAAAATAGGCCTTTTTGCGAAATTAGTTTATTACATTTTGGTTACGTTTATTTTATACTTTGAGCAATTAGAAATTTTTACATCTTTCATTGCTATTAATACAGGGTAGGATGTCTGTAATAGACTAAACATTTTTAGAAATTCATAAAATTTTCCTATATCAGTGTAGAATATTCAATGTATCTGCAGTCGGCAATATTCATCACTAATTTTTTAATATCTATAAATCTTTAATATTATTGACATTTCCGTTTACAGTGTTTAATTTTAGTATGTTTTTTTTACAAATTATTATTAAAAATATTTAATTAAGTAACATAACTACAGTTTTAAAGGAATAATACATGTAAGGGTGTCTGTTCGGGCGCCCAAAATATGTAAGAAAGTATGTTTGGGCGCCGGAATATGTAACGGTGATTGCTTTCGGATAGCAGGTTTATATACTTTCCTAAGGACAATGGTAACCGCAGAATACACATCCCGTGTATAGGTGAAGAAAAAAAATATTTTCTCTTTGGTTTATTTTTCATGGCCAAAAAATGTCTCTTTCAAATTATATCGTAAACCATTTTTATCGATATACCACTTTGTTTAATAAGTTTAACAACTACAAATATTTATTTGATTTTATCTAACTCACTCGTAAACTTATTTTGTCAAACGTGGAATATGGTGGTGTTGCTAAAAAAATCAGATAGGACCGTCCCGATATACGATTTCTAAAATCCAGGCATTCAGTGAAATGCTATGTCCTGATTGCAATTCCATAATGTATATGTACTCTTTATAACGCCTTATTTTGCAAATTCATAATTCTTACGGAACGAGTATTGCAGATTTTTAAGTGTTCGTCGCGCGCGCTACTTTGTATATTTTGTTGATTTGCAAGAGAAGCGCAAAAAATCCGCAAGATTTTTTTTCTTCGGATCTTTTACAGGATCGTTTTAGTTGCCAGATGGTGAAAAAAACTTATCCGGGCGAACCCTGCTAAGAGTTAAAATTTTTTCTTGAAGTTGAGAAAGTCATTGCAGTAACATGAGACCTTTATCATTTTTTTATTGTAGTAAGGGATAAGCAATATACAAATATTTTTTATGTTTTTAATACCAGAAGAACTGTTCTTTGAAACGGTGTATAACACATTGAACTTTATTTAATTTTTAAGCACGAAATTATTTATTTAAAATAAGCATTAAAACAACACTTATCTAAATCTCTCCATATTCCTACTTTTGAAGTCTACTAACTCAACCCAGTCAACATTTAAATCAATTACCGAACCGAATTATAAAAGTCTGAAGTATTAGTTATAAGAAAATGGAAGTTTGTGTTTCGGTTTTTGGTTTTTCATATTTTTGAGACGGCGCCTCCACCATCGGCCCATAGTGCGGCGGTTGGTTTAGCAACTATTTACTAACGGCGAATCCAGCTCAACGCACTGAAGACGTACGGCAATAAATAATTGGTGTTTGGTGACGGCGGTGCAGGATGGTAAAATGGCTACAAACACCAAGAGGTCTAGCTCAGCGCGCTAAAAACCCCAAGATGCTACCAGACATTCGGCCGGGCGGGGTCGTCGAGGGATTCTGAATTCTAACCCAATGGAGTCAAGCTCAATGCACTGAAGATAGTTGTCAGTAGAAAATTGAATTAATTTCTTCGGCTACGGCAATTCTATTTATACCAAAATTATGGTCTTGGTGACATCTCATATTTCAGGAAGTACGTGACAGCAAATGCCAAACGGTAATTGCAGAAACTTCTATGAATGACCATCTGCATGATTCATCACATGGCGGCAGGAAGTACGCGGTAGTACAAGACTAACGGGAATTTTCGAAATTATAGTAATGAACATATGTATGATACGGATTTACATAAATTACTGATACAAATAAATTTGTAAATATATACATATTACATCAATATTTAATTTATGAACTAGGTTAAACCCTTTGAGTAAAAAGAGAAATGGAGATAATATTTTATTTCACTCTACAAGGTTTAATAAATATCAAATTATAAAATGCTTCTTCAATCTAATTAAAGTACGGTGCTATTTTTACCATAAATTGAAATAATTTGAACTGGACTACATCAATCTAAAGGCGTTTGTATGCAGGTAGTGAGCATAGAATAGCGATTTCGTCATTATTCTCAAATTCCAACGACCGTTTATCTTTTCCTATTCCTTTTTGTTAAAAATCAAAGTTCGTAGGATTTCCACTAAATGGTTTAAGGTCAACAACTATATGCTTGCATTTAATAAACATAGTAAGCCAATTTTTGGAGTTGTTTGAGCCAGTGTTGTCATCTGGGAATATCCGATTGTCGACACTTGTCGTGGTATTAGGAAACATGTCTTGAGAAATGAGGGAGGCTCGGCTTTGTCTTTTTCGTTTCGAGCCATTAACGAAGGAGTATTTGGAACTAAAGATCCTGTTTATAATCGAACAGCTTTATTGGTAACGTAACGGCTGCAATTGTATGGAACGTGATTTATGGAAAATCATTAGAACCGTTATCACAATTTATCAGAGGGAGGCTTCCTAATAGGATATTTCAACCCTTTGTAAATGATCCGAAGTAGAAAAATAGACCCTGTGTTCTACCTGGTTGATGTACCATCTTACGCCATGGAGTAAAGAACAAGATAAATAGCAATTTTGTCCTTTAACCTTGTAAAGAGATATTTACAAAAATACCTTTATTATTTTAAGGCGAACCATACATAAATTTACTAAGAGACACTTGATTTCAATATTTGATATGCTGTAAATAAAATAATAATTCTCCATTTTGTAAACTCTTGATGTAAAAGTTTTTTCTATAATTTTAATATCTTGTATGATTAATTAAGAGGTAGCGTAGAAATAAGTTGTAAGTGATGTCCCCGTGTTAAATTGCAATATTTTTAATATGTTATTTTAGAATAATGTTGAGTTAGACGAGTTAAGATAGATATTAGTGTTTTTCGAGTAAAGTTGCCTTTTGCCTTTATGCTCGATTTCTCGATTTCTTTTGAGAGTGAAGTTGCCTTCTGCCTTTACTCTCAGTTAATTGTCTTTGGAATATCTGTTTAGTTTAAATATTTCTTGTTGTAACTGTCGATACAGTTACGTAATGTTTTTTTGAGTAAAGTTGCATTTTGCCTTTATTCTCGAATTTAAGCTTCATATGTACTTTTAAAGTACGCTGTATATTGTGATATAAAAATCACGGTGAAATTATCTTTTTTGATTTTAACGTACCTGTATATTAGAGAAAATTTATTCATAGTGCAAGCTAGCACTCGTTTATATTTAGAGTTCATAATTCTATACCTTTCCGTTTAGTATATTTTTTTTACATTTTCGTAGTGCAAGCTAGCACTTAATTATATTTAAGTTACTTCTTTCTGACAATACTCTGATAGTAGCGAAAATGGCGCTCATAAAGCAAGTTGGCTGTAAGTTGTAATATAGTAAATTATCTTAAAGTCGTACTAACCCATTTCTAACAAGTATTTTTAGGATTAAGGCATAACTTTACTGTTTATATTTTTATATCTTTTCGTATAATCAATTTTTCTCTACTTGTATGTTTTATATTATATGGTGTGTAATAAATACCTCATATATTTAATCTACTTTCCTTCTGTCTGATCATACTACGTGATCTGGCGTCCACTTTTCCGAACCCACCCTGCTCTCCTCAAAACACAAAACCAGCTAGCCTAGTGCTCTTATTTACGACATCAGATTCGAACTCAGGAACCCCGAAAACCCTCAGGTACAAACATTGGAATATCCACTTGTTGAAACGTGAAACTTTCGTTTTGAACATGCCCCCAAGAAAATTGAAGATAAAAAAATACAACTTTTTTACTTGAAGGAGAGGAGGTTCTAAAAATAGCTTCAGGGGGTATTCGGGTTCACTGAGCATAACTCTGATGTTACATATGTGATAGGATCACAACCAATACAGATTTCCGAATTGCCTCGAATTTATGCTGAAGAAAACCGGCTTATTCGAAATTCCATTGGTCGAACAGGCCCTGGGTTATCTTGTATCTTATCTATGAAATCAGATTCGAACTTTGCGACGCACAGTGGACGGAAACGCCAAAAAAGCTGGCAAAATTAAAAAAATGAAGATTTTTTTTTTCGAAATGGAAACGTTTTAAATCGTTGTAGTGGTACCCCTAGCATTAGAAACGACCGTTAATACCGGTCCGGGTTCACCACCTGAGCGAGGAAATTACTTATTGTGCGACCGTGCAGCGCGTCACTTCGGCAGCTCGCAACGGTTCAAAAATCGATAAATTTTGTCTGTAACGTAAAAATTCTCAAAGTGCAGTTTTCTGTGTCATAAAAATGGATTCTGCATCAGAAAGTAAGTACAATTAAAATATCTCAGTATCAGATCAGTTTATTTATATGGTAATTAGTAAATAATTATCGAAGTGGAGTGCATTTTTGTATATGCAACGATTCATAAACTCCACAAAAAAAGCCATCAGTTACGCGGTTGGTGATGGTTGGTCTTGAAACTTATTGGAATGTGTTCAATGAACATTTTTTCGAAAGTGTATAAAAAATTAGCTGCATCTTTTTGTATCTTTGCGAGATATTGACCAAATTGTACGCGAATGCACGGATGCATGCACATTCGTGCACCATAAAGTGGGCTCCTTTTGAATGCGTTCTCATGAGGACGATGAATGTAATTCAGATAGTAATTGAATAAAATTAATTTTCAAAGTCATTACACATTTTTATTCCATTCCCCAGATCCTAATTTTCCCGAAACAAATGAAACACATGAATTCGCTTCAATTCAATAATAATTTTTGAACTATGTATATGTTTTTGACCATAATTTTTTTTAAATTCTATATGGGATTCTTCATCAGCGACCCAAAAAACTGTATACAAAGTTTTGTAAAAATGCAGCGATAATTGGCAATTTTTGGTATATTTTGGGGGGATTTCATGGCCGCCATTTTGTTTTTTTCAAAATTCAACTTCGGATTCTTGATCAGCGACACAAAAAACCCCTGTATGCACAATTTCAGTAAAATAGCTCAATGCCTTTATATTTTGGCCAGCTTTTCGGCGTTTCCGTCCACTGTGCGACGCCGAAAATTCTCTGGTACAAATATTGGAATTTCCATTTATTGCAATGTGAAAGATTCTAACGCATAACTTTAGGGCATATTTAACACAGGGTGGATTAGTGAAAATTTAGTATTTACTGGCCTACAATAAGAGAAACATTCGCAAATCAATTATCCTAAAAAAATAAATAAGGAGGGGTGTAGCAAGGTGGTGGGAGTAAGACGGAAGTCACCATTACGAGAAGCCATTTTGTGGTAGGTTATGGTCGTTGAATGCAGAAGCCACTTTTATATTTTCGATGTTACTGTATGTTTGTTTATTATTTTAGTGAATATATTGTGCTGTGAGCTTTAGAAACGTATTTATCACGTTGGAAGTATATATTTTTTAAATCTGCGTGTGCATTTAAATACAACAAGAAAATGGTTAGTTGTGTATCTTGTGGAATTTCCCATAAGGTAAAGAAACAAGGCATTTTTTTTCATCGGTAAGTATTTCTTGTTTAGATTAACAACCATTTAATGACATTTAGTTTCAGTTTTTTGTATAATTTAATAATTTTCAAGGCGAGATTCTGTCTAACGTCAAATATACTTCAATCAGTGACGCTTCAATGGTATTTGTTTATTTATGTTCTCGTTTTATTTAAATGCTACTGTAGAATATTCTGCTTGTATGTTTTTTTTACTTTATATGTTTAGGTTTTAGTAATATAATAATACAAAAATATTTTGTTTTATTTGCCCAACTTGATATTATATTTTGTCGCCTCTATACCAGAAGTCGGCCATTACGAGAGGCAACTTTTGCCTATAGCCCCACTTCCATTATATTCACTCTTTATCTCTTTTTTATTCAAAGGTTGAACCGTTGTTACCGGCGACTCCGGCATAACTTGAAATAAAATATTGATATTTTATTGAAACTGAATTGGATAAAAATGTAAGAAAACCTCAATTTCTTATTATGTCGACATTTCGATAATATTTATTGTCTTCCTCAAGACTAACGAGGTATTTGGTTTTTTTTTCAAAACAATCATCGTCAAATATTTAAAAAAAAAATAAATAAAATAGAGTAACAAATAGAATTCCAGAGCAAATATTTCAGTACAGTCAGAACAGAAACAACTTTGTATATTTCTAATAATAATGTGTTGACAAAAAATCAGATACCTCATTAGTCCTGAGGAAGACAATAAATAACGTCAAGACGTCGACTTAATAAGAGATTGAGGTTTTCTTACATTTTTATCCAGTTCAGTTCCAACAAAATATTAACATATTGAGTAGTGGTGGATATGAAACTTTCACTTGTAATCTCCCAAGTGCTTAAATTATTGCCGAAAATTTTTCGAGTATATGAAATGTTTTAAAATTATCCCGAACTGCGCAGCGACGAGGGCAATTTTCTTAAAATATTAATGTATGAGAAAAATTTCCTGTAATTAATTCAAGCATGCGGCGGATTCGGTAAGAAAATTTCGCACCTAAATATATTAAATAAATACTAATTTCATCTAACATTAAGATTATTTTAAGATATAACAAGGTATAAGTTTAGCAGGCCATGAATGGGTTTAGTTAACAAAAGACAGAAACGCATCGGAATTAGCAGTGTTGCGTCAAAAGTTAAATGTATGAGTTATTTGAAAATTTCGGGTTTTGGAAACAAAAGTAATGAAAATACTAGAAAAGAAGTCCAAAATTTAATGCCACAAAATAGAAGAAGTCTAAAGAGAGTGTGTGGAGACAATTTTTGCAGTTTTGTAAAGAAAAATCCTATGATATCAACAATTCATCAATTTCCATCGAAGCACTCGGTCAAATCTTAGAATATTATGCGTTCAATATGAAGAAAAAAATCTCAGAAAATTATAAAGAAAGCGTAGTAAAAGTTATGTGGAATGACACTGCAAAGCAACTACAGGAAATGTTTTTTAATTAATATAAAATCAAATTGATCCATTTTCCGATCCAGAGTTTGCACCCGCCAGAGCTGCCAAAGATGCAAAACGCAGACACCTACAAAATGACCCTTCGAAAACAAAATCAACACATTGACTATCACTCTTCAATGAGCAGTTGAAAGAAAGATTTTTTACTCCAAATCGTTTCAGGAGGCATGCCTTTAACCACCTCAATTGTTTTTTTTACATTTTTGAAACCAACGAAATTTTGAAAAATTGCAAGGGTTTTATTGTACTCCCTGTATACAACATTTTCTGTCGTCATTTGATGTCATAGCTAAGCTAATTTATTTCTGATGAAACTTGCAAGAAAATATTCAAAACCTCATCTGGTTACCTCCTATTGTTTTGAAGATATTCTTCCTCAAAAATTACATTATTACCAATAGAGTTTGGTCAGCAGTTTAGTTAGCCGGTCTCAATGAAAGAGGACAGAGATAATTCGCAAGTTACTGCCTGAGGGTTTTCGTAAATACTAATAGTATAATATAAATAATGAAATATAAACTATAAAAAGGCATATACGAGTATAGCTCTTCGGTTCTCAGTGTAAACACTATAAAATGTCCGACAAAGCCACCGTTTGTGGCCACGATGTGCCAAACATCTGGTTGACTGCAAATTCTACAGGTACCGTTCGTTATATTCAACCATGATTTCCTGGTTATTTCATGGCAGACGGGCTTTGTAATGAGATTACCTGGTAGCAGCAGCTCAGATGGAACGGTTACACTAGGATTAGAATTACTATATAATGTGGAATGAAAAATAATATTAACTGAAAATTTTTGTTAATTATTATTTACTAACTTTTACAAATCTTATCACAGATAAGTATAACATATATCTTTTTAAAAATTATTTTCCCGGCTATTTGCCAAAACGCTAAAACTTGGATTACAAAAAAGATAATATCCACATTATGTTCAGTACTACTGACTCAATAATGTTATTTTTAATTTCAACTATTCTGTCTAATAAAACCAAAAATAAATAAAACACAAGGTACTACGTTGACACTCACTTTAAAAAATTTTAAAATATCTACCGACACGTGTTTCTGCTTGCCTTTAGCGTCGTCAGGGTAGCCGGCACATTTAAAGAATTCAAAGTAAGGAAACTTGTAAACCCCAATGTAATAAACATTAATGGCTTAGAGAACAGAATAATTACTATATAATATGTGACAGAAGAAAAAATAATTGTGTAAAATAATTGATTCAAGAAAATTTGTTAGTAAGTTTATATTTCTGAAGCAGAATCATCAAGTTAACTTATTAAACATTTATTATGAAAAATAGTAATTCTTACAATTACATTCATTATACGCCAATAGCGGTTGTGATTACGATTAGAGGATTATGATCGAGTGATGAGTTCAGCGCATCCAAGGCGTGTATGATAATTTTTTTGATTTTAAATTATGTTTCAAAAAGTTTTGTTGATATACTAATTTCTACAAACTGAGTTAAAATTTCACATCATCTAAGGCGAATTGTCACATTCGCAATTTCTTTAGGAAAAGAATAATATATTTCATGAAATTGAGACTAGAATAGAAAATAGCTTTCTTGAATCTGGTTTCAAACCAAAAAAGTAGAAAAAAAGTCGACGTCTCCAACAATTCTAGAGATGTGACGTAATAATTGTAAAAAACCTGTCTTTTATTTAGAAATTGTTAATTTTGATTTTTTGCTATCAATATAAAGTTCAATACCAGTCAAAAATGTAAATGTCCATTTCGTATAGAAAATAAATTGCTTAACAAGAATTTGTCAGTTTGACTTGGCTCCAGTAATGTATCCAGATATGAATTGGGGATAATATAAAAACAATATGAAATCCAAAAACTTTACTTAAACAAAGAAGGTGCGATTGTGAATTGCAATAATTAGATAACATTGTTATTAGTATTTTTATAATCAAACGAAAATAAGTTGAAGACAAAGCTAGTTTATATAAACTGTAAGTGTTAAAAAAATGTATAATTCCTACATAATAAGGTGGTTAATTAATACATGTTTATTCATGAATTGCTCAAATTATAAATACACATTTCTTATTTACTAAGTGCATTTTTATTTTTTAATTTCATTTGAGACCATGGAGTGATATATATAAATATATATCTTTTATACCCAACGTAAGTACGCCACTGCTTGGTTTTATGCCGGAGAAAACGTCATATTTTCAAGATTAATTCCCTTTACTCTATGGAAAACAGGACAATTGCTTTAATTATATTAGAAAATATTGTATAAACATTTTTTTTATGAAAATGGCTTTTGGAATAAATCCATACAGCCAGTCACACTTTTTATAAGTAATAATAAATACTCTTAACCTAAGCTAGCATAAACTGTATATCTATAGATACATAAAGTCCGAGATAAAATCGAAGGGAAATAGAGGGGTACAAGTTCTTTTCGCCTAGAGGCCCGTCAGGGTATTTTTTATTTCCACAAACAACACTGGACCATGGATTAAGGACTAACATCAACTTAGGATAAAAACATAGGTAACATCATCTAACTAAATATAAAAGAAAATCTATAGTCTAAGATTTGTGTTTTTAATAAATTGAAATAGACACAAATAAATATTTCTTTTATTTAGATGCAATAAGTGCGATAGATTGAAGGGCTGTTCAACATTGTTACTCAGTATATTATTGTATAAGCATTATTTGTCGGGTATTGTAATAACATTTTGCCCTCGATTTGTCTTCATGGATGACGCATATAAGCATCGGAATCTTCAAGTATACAGAACAGCTGTATGTAAATGATGTGGTGGGACCACTGTGTTGTTCTTATTTAGAATAAATATTCAACTTCAAAACAAAAGTTTAATTACTTATTAAAACTTAGTCTAAATTCACTTAATTGGACAGGCGAAATTCACTTAATTAGATAAGTATATTCACAAGTTTCCCTATTTTTTGAAGTAATGGGTAATATGCCACCAGCGGTTCACGAAACAACAGTCTATAAGGAACATACCCATAAAAGTTTAATCGGCACTATAACTTTTTTTACGAAAAAAAGTTCTTGTATGGCATTAAAGAATACTTTTACAATACCTTTAACTTAATGTCATTGCTATTAATGTGTTTTTGTCATATAATAATTAAAATTTCCTCTATGTCTATAAATTTAGTTGAAAACTAGGACTATTAGATAAACACTTTTTCTTTCATAATTAACCAAATTAAAATTTTCGAAACTTATTGATAATATTATGTACTGTTTTAATATATTTCCTCAAGCAAATGTTTGTTGACAACTCATCAAATTCAGCAAACTTTCTAAAAATTAGGTCAAGGTCATTTCCTCTGGTGCATAAAAAATTGCCCTGAGTAAAACCAGTGAAGTGGAAAATTATCTAAATTCCTTTTTTTGCCGCTCCTAATTTGCTATTGGTATAATGTAACCAATTACTAAGGTGTATCTTATACACATGTATAAATAGGACGCACGGTGGGTCGAGAATCTAGTCTAAAGTCGAACGTGAATGAGTAAAGAAGAAATAAGAAAGAGACTTATAAGTGTTTAATTGTGATTATAGTTAAGACATTAATTAATCTATTGTTGTTAATAATTTTTAATTAGTAAATAAAGTAGTGAGTAAGTGTTACCTGGACTTTCAATCAACGAATCTACGAGTATAGGTGTTTGTGGGGATAGCAAACACGTAATAATTTGGTGTCGGAAGTAGATTGAATGAGAAATTTCTAGACAATAGACCCAAAATAATAAATTGAATTCAAAATAGAAATATATACAATTAAATAGAAAATATGATACACCCTAGCAAAATATTCGTTCATAAAATCCAGATGTCATATTTTGATCTTTGAAGAGCCAACGTATTGGCTCTTCAGTGAAATTTAATAAATTTAAACTGTTTAAACCGTGAATTAGGTATAAACATTTAGTTGTATTCAGATTCTTCTTTTGTTATTTTGTATTTTTCTTCTTTTTTTACTTTCTTATACCTAATATAAGGAAGTATAGTAATCGTGATTTTTTTCGACCTCGAGATTTTGATTGATATATACGATCTGAACTCTTCTGAATCCATTCTGACAATTTGCCGAATGATGTCTGTCGGTGCGTGTGTGTGGATGTGTGTGTCTGTATGTGTGTATCTGCGATAACTCAAAAAATACTAATAATGGGATGATATATACTGATATAAGAAAGTTATGTGCTGGCCAGATCAGATATTTTTATTACTTATTTTCACAAATATATTTTAGTAAGAATAGTTCAATTAAAATCAACTATTTTGAATTTAATAAATAGATAACAAATTCTTGCATGAAATTTTCAAATTTTTCGGTATTATATAGACTACTCCTATGTGGTCCTTACCTGTATTACATGCTGATCAATTTTCGTCAATGGCGACGACAGACAGACAAAACTGACTCCATGGTCATGCACAAGGGGCTGTACAGGGTGATAATCATCTACATCACAGTCATATTCGGCGTCTAGTTCGGTTTTTTCGGGAGGAGCAGACGCTAAAACGCGTTGCTCGTTTATAGCTGATGTCCTAAAAAAAAAGTTTATATGATTTCCTAATTTTCACTTTGCATAGTTAAGGTTAAAAAAAAATAATTTGGAGGGTATAAGTTAGTTACATTTGTTCATAAGACGTCATTTTGAAAATTTTGTTTCACCGTTAACTCAAAAGATATAAGGTCAAGGTCATTACTGTTTAAAGAAAATATTGGCAGTTTTTGATATTTTCTGAAAGGGAGTATTTTCTGATTCCAAAAAATGAATCATATGTGTGGGAGTGCATACAAAAAAATTTAGAGAGAATAGTTATTGCAAATCTTAATTTTGACCTATAAACATTTAATTCAAATGACAACTATGGTTCGACGCGAGCTTTAATGTAATTACAGATTTGTTCAGATGAAACTTTTATTTATTCAATAATTTGAACACTGAATGTTCATCTAGAGATTTAGGTCTACCGCTTTATGAGAGATTATTGAAATTTGGCAAAAATTTTAATCACAATTGACAGCAAAACCGATCTGTCGATATATTTTCCACTAAGTAATCCACAGACTTTGTGTGATTTCTAATTCGATCACCATATCCTTCACTATTTAAATACAAACTCTCTGTGTCTCAGATAATCGAGCCATTTTATTTTTGTTTTTTGTAAAGGTGGGTACAATTCAGTTCCAGAATCTTAGTACATCAGATTTGGAGTTGGAAAAAACCAGTAACAGAAATTTTCATTTTTTTGGATTGGTGACGTGACGCCATTTTGTATTAAAAAAATTGTAAACAACATTATTACTCTCACATCGACATGAATATAACATCAGAAACTGCACATTTAAAAAACAGAATTGACTGTTCCAAAGTTTTTTTTCTAAAATTACCCTTGCAGGAAATATAAACATTATTCCTTACTTTTGTAAAACCCTACGTTTATATATCGTGGAAAGATGTGGAAATTATTATTCACGCCAGAGGTTTCAACTCGAAGAAGCTAGATAAATAGGTCGGTCATTAGGTCGTCTGAAGTTTATCTGTTTTCTGTATGCAAGACATTGAACAAGGTAAGATAATTTCCCTTTTCTACAACTTTAATTAATTGCTTCAGAACGACAGCAATAAGTTATGATATTTTTGATTACTTGTATGCATTATTTAATTTTTAATAAAACAATTATCTTTTATTCACTTATTATGATTTCGTCATTAATTTTATTTGAATAAAATCAAGTAGGGTTATTTGTAAACATTAATGAAACCTCAATGAGGGCTAACGTTTTCAGACTCACTAGTTGGCGCCACTGGTCGACTAAGGTCGTGTCAAAAGTTATTGTTAGGCGCGGGAAAAGTTTCTAGTGTTTTATTACAATTACTTCGTACACCAGCAAATAAAAAACCTTGTTAATTGTGACTCAGTGTTGTGCAATTCCATTTCAGAAACAAAAGGCGGACATATGCTTCCGAGAGACAAGACTCGCCTAAAACAGTGGTTGATACAGATAACTTTACTCCTTCAAAACATTCGTGTGTTTGTATGAAACATTTTAATCCTGACGATTATGCGTTACCAAAGGAGTCTACTACAGAAAATCGTGACAAATAATCATGTATATTCGTTGCTTTCATCATACTCATTCTTGATATAACCTAACTTTAATGAGATAAGACACTTCTGATAAGTACAATAATTTTCTTAATGAGCAAGTAAATTACCACTTTCCCTTTCTGTCATTATTGTGTTAAATGTTTTTCAGCTAATTTTTATAAAAATTATTAAAAACTAGCGTTAAAAAGCCATAGTAAACATTAACGTTCAGTGACATTGACTTTTCCGTACACTAGCACCTCTAGTGGTGAATTCAAGCGCGTTAACCCTCATTATAACGAAAAGTCAGAGGCCATATAATTTTAAATTATATCATTACATAGGAAGCATTGTCTATTAATTTTCCTTTGCGTTTATTTTAACAAGAAATGGAAACAAATAAAATAACACTTCTCACAGAATTCATTTTGAACATTCGCCATACATAATGTTATAATTTAGATCAGCGGTTTTCAACCTTTTGATGTCCACGTACTCCTTAGAAATTACAACTGCAATTTGTGCACTTCCTTGGATTTGTTTAAATAAAAGACTTTATTTTAAATAACACTTTATGCCCAAATTGTTGGTAGGTAGTACAAAATTTGTATGAAATAATAATTTGAACACAGAAGAATGCTTGTATTAAATAAATTTCTCAACGTTTTTATTTTATTAATTAGTGATAATTTAATCAATACAACTTCGAATATTGATTTATCAATAATCGTATATGTTGATGTGCTCAACTCACCTTCGGACTCCCAGAATTAATATTTGACATTCATGTATGGAAATTAGGAAAAAGGCGTATATAAGACATTAGCTCAACTATTATATTAATATATTTTATATTAATACATTTTTAATGGATTTCGCGGAGCTTAGGGCAATTAATTACCGTATGCGAGATCTAGCCAATAAAATTTAAAATGTGGCGAAGGTGCCGGTAAGACACATTGATTTAGCAGGAAGCAGGCATAGTCTGTACGGGGTGTTTTAATGTTATTGTAGAAAATCGGAAATGGATAAAACATTTATTATAATGCGAAAAACATGAAAAAATGAATATTTGAAGAGGTACAGTAATTTGAGTGATAAATTTACTCCTATATGAAAAAGTCTATCTGACAGCACATTTTTGTCACTTTGACAGCGATAAAAAAGTGCATCGTTTTTTATCACCGATAAAAATATATAACAATTTATAACAACTGTATTTTTAATAACTGTTCCTTTAAATAATTGTATAAATAAAGATAATTATTTTTACAAGATAGATTTATTGGGGTTCAAAATAAAACAAAGAAGGTTTAGTGCCATATTCCCAAAAAGAAACAATTATGCAGCTACGGACACGTGTTTCGGAGTTATTGCCCCTCATCAGCGTAGCGTAGCTAAGGAATTGGATCTACGATGGGATAGATCAGGAACAAGAACTAAAATAAGGCTGGAAAGTACATGTCCATAGCTGCATAATTGTTTATTTTTGGGGAATATGACACTAAACCTTCTTTGTTGTATAATTATTTTTGTTGTTCGTTCACATATTCTGTCGTTAATTTATCTTGCCAAAAAAACACTCGAGCTTTTCTTTCATGGATAAATTTTTTTTAACTCAAAATTTTGCCAATTAGTAATTTTGCTCGAAAAAATCGCTCGAGCTGCGGTCTCGCGATTTTTTCATGTCAGTTTTTCTTATAAAATTACTGACTGGCAAAATAATTTCGTTACAAAGAGAAATTTATCCGATAAAAAAAGCCCTTGTGTTTTTACTGTTGATAAAAATTGGATGTATTTAATAGCTTTAAACCGTATAGACATTCCTTAAAACCTCATGTAGATTGAAATATAAGGGGTATATTTCAAGACGCATGAAATAGATAGAAAACTTAATCCAGTGGTGTAATCACGGAGGGGTAGTGAATTTCAATAATCTTATACGGATTGGAATATAAAGGAGTCTATTTCAAGATGCAAGAAAGAGAAAGAAAAATTGACTCCAGTGGCGTAGACATTGAGGGGTAGTGAATTTCAACATCACTTCAATGAATTTAAAGTAAGAAATTATCAGGAAATTGTATTTTACGGAATTCAACGACGTCACTAATTTTGACTACCTACATACAATTTACTGCAAATAATTGTTCACAAAAGCATCTGCAATTTTGTTATTATAGCAGGAAAAAAAGTGCAACAAAAACAAGGATTGAAAAATAAATTTTGCAGGAAAACTACAGCGCCTCATACGACTTATGTAGGTTTTAAAAATAGTGTCATTTTTAATTTTAGTAAGTGGCATACTATAACTCTTTTCCACTATTTGTTTACGGTTTATTTTTAAGTTGCTATTAAAATTGACAGACTATGACAAATTAGTAACAAGTCAAGGTTTAGTAGTTATACATTCTATTAATAAATTATATGCAGATAATTCTGCATAACTTGTTCATATATACATATATACATATACATATATACATATATATATATATATATATATATATATATATATATATATATATATATATATATATATATACCGTATGGGGACCGTAAGAATGGTAAATGGGGAAAACCAGATGTGTAGAACAAGGACAGATTGCTCTCATCTCATAGGCATATTAGAAAAGTACAGAGGCTGATAGTAAATAACGAAATTTGAATTAGTGGTAACAGGAATCCATAAACAAAAGCTGGCGATATTCTTACCCACCGTGTTAGTTCATGCTTTCGACGTTCAGTGAAGCTGTAATCTTGCGTTCGTTAATAATAAGAATGGTAAAAATGCCTATTTACTTATTAGCCTCTGGTCTCTGTCCTTTTCCAACGTATGATAATGACAGCAATCTGTCTTTGTTCTACACATTTGGGTTTTCCCATTTACCATGCTTACAGTCCCCATACTGTATATATATACATATATATATATATATATATATATATATATATATATATATATATATATATATATATATATATATATATATATATATATATATAAATATATATATATATATATATATATATATATATATATATATATATATATATATATATATATATATATATATATATATATATATATATATATATATATATATATATATATATATATATATATATATATATATATATATATATATATATATATATATATATATATATATATATATATATATATATATATATATATATATATATATATATATTCGGACCTAAATAAAATAAGATTAATTATATTAAGATAAACAATTGGTTTTAGTTCCACAAATTTATTTAGATTCATCTGACATATGTTTCGGTCTCACGACCATTATCAAAGGGTCTACAAACTAAACTAAAAGTAAATGCATACAGTTCATTTATCCAATTTAAAAATGTGTTACGGTATTTATTATGGGTGTATTTACAAATTCAGTTTGAGTATTTATGACCTCTTTATTATTTTTTAGGGTTTTTATAATTGCAAAAATTTCTAACAGATCTAGGGCTTTTCTTTATTTACATTATGTAGATGCAGCAATCGGATCGCCGACTTACCACTTATCAAAATGGTTAACAGAAGAGTCTGATAATTTACTTCTTGCACCACCTAGTTTCTTTGTGATTAATTTCAGTGATTTCATTAATAAGGTGAAAACCATTCAGTTGCAAGAAGGTAAAATTATGATCTCCTTTGACGTTTGTTCATATTGTTTCCAAGTGTTCCGATACTACATATCTTGGACTACCTTAAAGATCTATTCGAATTAAACAATCTCAGTCAAGATGTAGTGAAAGAATGTCTTCAACTCACCAAACTTTACATGAAACAAAATTGCTTTCGATCCAACGATAATTTCTTCGAACAACATGAAAGAACAGCAATAGGTAACTCTTTGCCACCATTCATTGTCAATCTCTTCATGAACAGATTCGAGACAGAAGCAAAAGAAGAATTCGAGTATTTCCCTAGGGTTCGGCTTAGGTAGGTGGATGATATTTTTACAGTATTTGATACAAAAGACGCTGATATTGACAACTTTGTTTCTAAATTAAGCAGTCGTTAAATTCACATATAAAATTGTAAACCATTTTTAGATGTATTAATAAATTAGAAATAGTGAAAATAAGCTAGAATTTGACATATACAGAAAAGATACAGGTACTCTAAGATATATTCCTAAGGACTCTCACCGTTGTACTCAACACAAAATGACGAGTTTTAATTTTCTAGTCCATCGTCTTTTAATCTTCCCCCTAATCAAGGAGAGGTTTAAAAAATAAAAGGCATTGATTAAGGACATAGCTGCGAGTAATGGATATTCTGTAAGTTTAATTGATAAAATAATTAAGAAAAGAAAATTTAAGGAGTTACTTAAGTTCCCTGTCCTTTCAAAATGAAAGAGAAAATCCGAAATTTGTATCAATTCGATCCTCAATTGGTAAAATTTTTAGAAATATAGGTAAGACAGTGGGTCATTCACAGGGAAATAAATTACAACTTTTAGGCAATCCAAAGGACAAAATTGAAACAAACGAAAAGTCGGGGATTTACGAAATTAGCTGTAAGGACTGTAATCAAAAGTATGTTGGACAAACTAAATGATCGATTCAAACTAGATTCAAAGAGCATATGGTCAATCTCAAATATGGTAGAACAGATAGTGTTGCCCAATTTGAGTTTGAGAACAACCATAAAATAGATATTAGCAATTTAGGATTAATTAGGAATCTAACAAATACTAGACAGCTGGAGGCATTTGAGAGCCTGGAAATCACAAAGTGTAAAAATATTATGAATAGTGACAGAAGGCCTATCCCAAATAGCCCGCTTTATTGGTTAGTGGGTCACGGTTCACCGAAACGTGACAATAGTTAAGGTACAAATAGGATACATTGTTAGCATAAGGTTAGTTTTAATCATCTCCAGATGATGCCAACTTGGTTTGCGAAATATGCGACTAGTGCAGTATATATTGTTTTGGTGTTTCGTGAAAAACTACGTCAATGTTATCATCACATAAAAGGTTCCAACCCACTCCAGGATTATGTGGAAGTTTAACATGATTATTACTGAAAAAGTGGTACTGGCTCTGCAGCTATCGTTCAGCAGTAATTGAGATTAATGTATGAAAGACTCATTCATTGCTGAGTGATGGCTGGTGAGTTGCTGAAGATCGACTAGTGTTATGGTTCACAATATAAAATTATTTTACTATTTTGTCTGATATTTAACTTTAACATTGAGGTAACAACATTTTTGAAGAAGCCTTTCTCTCTTCAGGACCCCATATATATGACTCCTCACTCAAGATTTTCTCATTTTAAGCTGTAATATCGCACCTTCTGAAATTTGACATTTTTTCAATACAAATTCCTCTGCTCTTAAATAATAAATCTACTTTGACGTGTTTAGCAGTACATCATATTTCTTTAGAATGCTAATTACAGAGGGCTCTTATCAGTTCGATCTATTACAAAAACTAGACATATCGCGCGCCGTCCATCAAAACCGAGAAAGGATATTTTTTCAATTAGGTTGACACAACAGATAGCTATTTGCAAAGCGACGCGTCGGGGTGAAGTGTAGACACTTTAGGCAAGTTGTTTCCGTTTGGTTGTAAATAACTAATAAAATTTACCCTAATTTGCATAATAATATTCAACACGTTTGTTGAGGAACTATAAGTAACCAATTTCAACACGCAACTGAAATGAAATTACTTTCAGTGCTATACTATTAGTAATAATTTTACAATTCAAATTATTTCTCTGTAAAAGTAATTCTATATAAATTAGGTACTAGTTCTCTTTATTGACGTAAATTTGTATGTAGAGGTACAATTTTATGAATTTAAAATGAACACTAACCTGCATCGCTAGTGTACGGTGTATAATCAATATTGCATACCAACAAGTTTGCGAAATTTATTCTTGATTTCATAATCCAATTTAAAATTATACAAAAAGATTCACAAGTTATATTTATGTATAGTGCAAATGGAAAGTTTGCAACCAATTTAATTAAACTATAAATAATCAAGCTTATTATTATTTATTTTTATTTTTAGTAATGCCGTTAATAATTGTCTGTTTAAAGGAACCTCCTATTTTGTACCTCAGTTTAATATTTTCTTGAACAGATGACTTTAATATGTTGCACTGCATAATTTTCATAAAAATAAATGTCAGTGGCTACGATTCAATAGAAATAAATTTGTATTATACCATAGATAATGTCTGGAGAAGAAGACCAAAAAAGAAGCAAAGTAGAAGAAGAAGAATTATTCACATAATTGTAAAATAAAACTTTTTGTCTTCTCTATAAACGTAATCAGTTATATAGATAAATAATACGTTTCTTGAGATTCTTTCATAAATTTGGTAACTTGGTTTATTTCAATTGCAGCATAATTGTATTAAATTTCATTGTTTTTCATACCTAACTTGGAGATAAATTAATCTGCACGTGACAGTTTATCCGCACTTATCAACATGATGATAGTTATCTAATCATGATCTATAGGATATCGACTATTCCCAAATTTGTAAGAATTTTTCACCGGGGTAAATTAGATATTGAACTTAAAGTAGTGTATATCTTGTACACAGTGCTTTAATGAAAACTGAGCCACAATAATCTGTTGGAAATGCTATAACAAATACTTTATTGGTTTTATTATTTACTTTTCGTACTAAACTCTCCTTTAAACGAAATTTTATGATGCTCTGAAAGAAGAACTATTGCCAAATTCATTACTGTTCCCTTCACAAATTACAAAGTTACTAATAATGTAAACTGGGGGTGGAAATTATACACATACTACGTGTTATTTGAAATCGGCAAAAACCTTTAGATTTCCATCAGTGGACGTTAGAGGAAATTATTGAAGTACTAATATTGACAATTTGAAATTTTGGGACCAATTTGATTTCTATCATTTTTTCCCTTAGTGAAATTGAATATTTTTAATTATTATTCAAACTGAATACACAATTTGCAAAAATGTATTGCAAAAATAAAATAAAGTGATAATAATATAACAATAATAATAAAAAAAATTAATAACCATTTTCTAAAATATGGGATATCCAAATAATTTCATAAGATATATAGATATAAAAAAATAACAAATTTTTTTTAATAATGTAATTCAGACAAATCTGACCGTGGCAAAAGTTCCACTTTTATTAATTTCAAGTAATTTAATTCAATATTTTTAAATAACAAAAAATTGGCCCCTGCTATGGTTCATTAATTTATAAATTTTTTATATATCGTTTTTTTATTGGCATCAATATGAATTTCCTCCGAAATATTTGTTTTTATCAGTACGCCACTGAGCGTAATTCCGAACATTCAAATCAGCACTAACAAGCAGATATCAAATTGCCCTAATTCAGATTCTGATATCGTAGATTTAAACTTAATTACTCACTTAAGATAATCGATGAGACTAACGGTGGGTGAAAGACGATTACGGGTATGATAATGTTGATGGCACAAAGATATATGGTCCATGACAGCTTGGGTACGATAAATTTTTTCTAGGTTGATGAGTCCTCCTGGTCCAATCTTGGTGAAGTGATGGTCTTCCCCGTTATAATCTGATATGAACTGGAAAAAAAAATCATTTAAACGATAATTTTGAATTAAAAAAAATGCCAAATTAATTTTGAATGAAACAAAATTTAGTGGAAAACTTATTAAGGAAAAATGAGTATAAAGGTCTCCATATCTTGCAAAATTATGTGTCACGGTTTATAAAAAAATTGTTACTTATACTTCTTTAAAATTTAGGATTTTTAGTAGAACTGTTTGATGGAGAAATAAATAATGGTACAGAAGTCACTTAGTTGCCATCAAGGTTTCTTAAGCACAGTCCAGGCCGCCCCGTTTGAATGTGTTAGAAAAATAATTAGATCAAGATATCTCTTATATTACAAAGGTGTCATTTTTTGTAATGATTAGCGCCGTGTGTGAATATTCCATTTATCATAATTAAACCGTAAAGGTACATTTTCTCAGTTTCCAATAATTTGTATAATATGCACCAGTTTGCTTTGTTATTTGTTTCATATTATTTATTCCTATTATTCAGTTAATTTTTTTCTTTTTCTAAATTTCTATTAAATAAGTTTTTGTTTTCAAATGTGTACAGCATAACAAATTAGTTACTAGTTGTTAGTCTTTTCATTATTATCAAATAATAAAAAAAATACATGTAAATACATATATATTTACAAGGTTGAGTTGAGTAGCATTAAGCCCGACCTCGCCATAGTTTTAGAAATTCTTTTATGTATACCTAGAATGTTCTAAATATATTTGCGTGAGTATTAGAATTTCTATAGAACCTAGGCTATTTTAAGTGTCTTTCGGTTCTAAAAGAATTAAATCAGAATATGGTATACATCCGAAGAAGATATTTTTAATACATTATGGGAATGCAGTGCATGAAAGTTCTTACAAATTGAATCTACAGATGAGTTAATGCATCTCCATCTCTTAGACATGGAGAGGACTAATTTCGAGATGTTTTACACCGGTTGCAGCGCTCTTTTTCCATCCCGAAATTGTCTAAATAGTTAAGTATGTCTGTCAAATTTTCGACGTTTATTCACCTAAATTATGTAGGGTGAGTATTAAACGATTAGTTATAGTTGAACCACCGATTCTTGACATTTATAGAAATCCATTGAAACTTTTTTTTAAATTTCCATGTACAATTTTGTTTTTGGTCTCCAACTACTTGAAACAGTCTCTAACGTATATACTAGTGGTTTATTAGTTTAAAGCAGTGTTGCCATACTGAGCAATTAGATTTCTTGATCTAGATTTCATTAACAGAGTAAAACATTTGGGTTGTTTGTAAATAATGAGCATTACTTTTATTTCCTTAACAGAGTAAAGCATTCGGTTCTTTTCTGACTAACGAGTAATGAACTTGATTTTTATTTTATTAACAGAGTAAAACATTTGGGTCATTTCTAACTAATGAGCCTGATTTTTATTTTGGTTTAAAAACAGCTTACAACAATGCTTTTGTAGATGTATATAACCTAGTTCTAAGTTAATACTGAGCAATTTAAGTTGAACTGTTGCGACATAATTAATTTTAAATCTAAATGTTATTTCCGAATAAGAGTAGTTAGTATTTTAGTGAATTGTTACTTTATCTTTTATCTCTGTTAACTGTTATCGACGCACCGTGACTATCAGGTTGGCTTCGGGCATGGCTACTCCGGGAGAGATTTGATTTTCAGTAATGTTAGCATGTGAGATGTCATTCTAGCATTTTTTTGTGTATAAGGAAGTCATATATCATGTACAATTGAGTACTGCTACCAAATTTTACAACTAAATATTTAGAAAATAATAATATAGCATTACCAGTATTGATGAGTTCAGGGAGATGAAACATAAAAGAGGTAATGTCACATCACAAATTGCTACCTACCAATATTCTAGTTTTAAAATTTAAATAGGCGAGTGGACAGCAACGAAAATTACAAAAAAAAAGAATATGGTAATAAAATATGACCCTTAAATATGATGTAAGTATAATTTTAACGTAATTTTACTAACTACTATTTGTTTAATTGTGAACTGAAAATGCTTAAACTGAGGACTAACTTCAAACAACGCATATTGCCGGTTGTATAGTGACGTAATAGGGAAATGTGCGCCCGTATTCAATTAAAACTTTGACGACAGCGCTATACGATTCTCTGTGGATCATGCTTTGATTTCATTTGTCAAGCTTGAAAGTATCCCTATTACGCACAGCCAATGGACAAGCTTGGATATTTGCAGTAATATCTGGTCGTTTAAATTGAATCTAAAGTGTATGATTTTTTTTACTATAAGACTTTATTAAAAAAAAGAAAAAATATAGGTCAACTATTTTTGTTATTAAAATAATAAAAATAAAGTGTCCACTCGCCTATTGTATATTATTTTTACATATAATTTTCTAAAAATTGTTTAAAATTTATTAAGTTAATGAAGATTGTTGCACATCGTGTATTATGTAATAACCTTTATATACTAAATTATGGAAGGAGTGACTGATAGAAACCAAGTGCTTTATAATTTTGATAGTGCTTGGATGGATACACACGAAAAAGTATGCCATTTATTAAAGAGCACAAAGTCAGTTCGTCCGTTCATTAGTAGACCTTCTAAATTTTACAGTAATTTATTGAAACGGAAAACGTAAAAAAAAATTCCATTAACTTAACTGCTTGCGACCCTTTTAAATGTTGAAAATTTACCTGAATTCTTATTGGTACTCAGCCCGTTAATGAATTAAATTAATGCATGTGCATTAATTTAAATCAGATGTAGGTAACTGTTCTTCAAATAGAGATTTAAAAAAACTTAAAACAAAATAAATTAAAATATAACATATAGGATCTGGGTTGGATTGGCAAGGTGAACTGGCACTTTATCTTTGAGGCAAAGAGTTACTTTTTCATTATGAAATTTCTAGTATTAAACATTCATTGAAGCAGTGGAACACTCGCCAGGCGACAAACTTTTTTATTTACAGAAATTAATATACAGTGTTTCAAGATTTAATAGCAAGAATTTAACAAAGTTCATATTTCCTGTTAAAGTTTTACTCGTTAAAATGGGTGAGATATAAGTAAAAACTGAAAATTACCCCCTTAAATGAAACCCCTGAATGTTTTTCTGATAAATTGTTGATGTAATAAAGTATCTTAGATAAGGTGGTAAATATACAACATTTAAAGAAATTATCTGAATTAGATTTTAAGAAATTTTTGCTCATTTTTTTAAAGCACTGTTAACTTCCTTCCACAGTGTTTAAGGGTACAGGTTTATAAGATATTTTCAGCTTAAAATTACTTTTTATTTACTTTGTTAAAGCTCCGCTATTAAAACCTGAAACGCCTTGTATACATGCAGTGAACAAAATAAAGAGAAAACTTAAAAAAATAATTTCTCGCACCTTCTTTAAAAAAAAAAAATAGTAGTAGTTGGACACAATGTTTGAAAAATATTTTAAAACAAAAAAAAGTTAGCATGTCTCGGTTTTTATAATTTGAATTTTATACTAAAATGCAGACCTCATTACAACTTATTAGGTACAAAAGGTAGCTGGTTGTTAGTTTGGTTATTTCAACAAAAACAAAAACAAGAAATGGAGTGAATTCTTTGTCCCACTTATAATCGGTATAGAGCGTGGCATATCAGACGGCTATTAGTAGCGTCCCATGTGGATACATACGTTCCCGATAATTATGGCAGATGATGAAATAAGTAAGTAACATTACTTATCTTTTACATGTTAACGACCAAGAACAATGGCTGAGATTATGCTTCAACAAATAATCGCATGAGTAGCACAGTTTCTATGTTTCTGCTGAAAAATATTTCTGTTGTGGGGTAAACACATGTATAATAATAATAATAATAATAATAATAATAATGTTTATTTATAAATAGTAATACAATACAGAAATATAGAGGTGTGTAATAGAACATAGTTTAAAATAAACATAAATACACCACAATAAATATCTGGGCAGATATTTGTGCGTGGGAGAAAATATAAATTATTTATAAACATTTATACATGGCATTGAAGGACGTGAAAAATAAATGAAAAAAAAAAGACTAAGGATATAAGTTGACTAATACTAAAAGATACATATATTATAATGACAGGATTACTGTTATGAATAAAATAAGAATAAGAGCATAAATTACACATATTAAGACAATAAAATAATATGCAACAATTTAACAGACTACTACTTATATATAAAAAGGTGAACATACAGCAATGTAATTTTTTAGTTGTTTTTCAAATCAATTTGCTTGTGAATGTCGACTCTGGGTCGTTGACTTATATAATTTTTGCATCGAGTTTTAAAGATATTTAACGACTTTGCAGTTTTGACATCATAAGGTAACGTTGAGTAAATTTTTGGACTTAAATATGTAAAATTTCTTTGGCCAATAGTTTTCCTCATAAACTCAACTTTGTAACATTCAGAATTTTGTCGCGTAAAATAATTGTGTGGTATATCAATTAGATGATCTTTATTTTTATACTGGTTCACGCAGATTGCGTAATAAAAAGCTTTCTTACATCGAAAAGTCCTGTTTCGTTGTATAATTCATCGGTAGGGAATAAAATATCTTTTTTGAACATTATTTTTATAATTCTTTTCTGCGTTAACTCCAGATAATTTAAAGTAGTTTTATTTACTCCACCCCAGCCAAGTATCCCATAATTTATGTGGGACTCGACTAGAGCGTAATAAATAGTTAATATGTCATCTTTCGGTAGAATATCTTTAAGATGTTTAAAAATTGGAATTAAGGATCTTAATTTTTTCACTATATAATTTATGTGAGAATCCCATTTTAAGTGGCTATCTATATAAATACCAAGGTACTTAATTGTATCGGCTTTGTATATTGTTAGTGAATTATCCCTATCCGTAATCTTTAACGTTTCAAATTCGGGTAAAGAATTTTTATAAGACGCGAATGGAAGAAAGAAAATTTTATCAAAATTTAGAGTGAGGATTCTACTATCGAACCACTTTTTCAATTTTGAAAAGTCATTTTCTGCTTTAGTTTTTAAGCGCTCTCAGGTTTGGTCAACATAATAAATGACTGTGTCGTCTGCGAAAGTGAGAATATCTCCACAAGATTCCTTGCGGAACTCCATATTTTACTCTTTGAAAGTCACTTTTTATTCCGTTTATTTCGACGCATTGTTTTCTATCGATAATATAACTGCTCAATAGACTTAGTGAATTGCCTCTAATGCCTATATTTTCCAAGGTGTTTAATAATAGTGGAAAACTAACGGTATCAAAGGCTTTAGCCAGGTCTAGAAATATAGCCAATGATGGTAAACCTTTGTCCATTGTACGGTATATATTATCTGTGAGGTGACTAATGGCATCTTGAGTTGATATACCTTTCTGAAAACCATATTGCTTAGAAGATATTAATTGATTTTTCTTTATATAACTGTCTAGACGAGATTTGAGTATTTTTTTCGAAAATTTTTGCGAAATTTGTAATTATGGATATTGGTCTATAGTTCTGACAAAGCGATTTATCTCCTTTTTTGAATATGAGCTTTATAACTGACGATTTGAAAATAGAAGGAACTATATTGTTATCAAATATTAAGTTTATAACATAGGTTAATGGATCTATGATAAAATTAGCCGTTTCCTTAATGATTTTTACACTTATACCGTCAATACCTGTGGCTTTCTTGTTTTTTTAGGGATTTAATTGTGTTCAAAAGCTCGTGTTTGTTTGTGGGTAATAAATAAAATGAATTCAGTAGGACTCTGTTATTAGGTACGAAACTTTGGTCAGGAATGATGTTGTTTGCTAATTTTTCCCCCATTTCAATGTATGTCTCGTTGAATTCATTGGCTATTTCATAATCTGAATTTAATATTTTGTTTTGTTTGTTTTTTATTTTGTTTATTTGGTTTTTGTTATCGTATTTCTTTAATTTGTTAACCGTGTTCCAAAGGTATTGTTTATTGTGTTTATTTTGTTCGATTTGTTGTTTATAATAATTGCTTTTTGTTTTATTGATAAGTTTAACTAATTTTTTCTTGTAATTGTTATATTCAATTTGAAGCACATTGTCTTGGGGGTTCTTTTTTAAGGTTGCATAAAGGTCGTTTTTATAATTTATAGATCTTACTAAACCGCTGGTTATCCAATTTTTCCTTTTTTACATTTTTGTGTCTTACTTTTTTATAAATTGTGCATTTTTGATTGAGTTCTTAATAGTTTGGACGAATAAATTTGTGGCTGTTTCAACGTCAGTAGTTTCATATAAATGAGTCCAATTAGTAGACTGTAATGTACTTTTTAATTTTTGGAAATTCGTATATTTTAGACATTTAGAATCAGTATTTAAGGAATTATGGTTTTGATCTTCGAAAATTATTTGCAGTGCAGTGATATAATGATCTGTGATATTCGTTTTAACGATTAAGGGTAGAGTCAATTCGTAGTCAAGTTTAGTGTATAAAAATATATGGTCAATACAGGATCGTGTGTTTTGTTGAACTCTTGTGTAGTTATTTATTGTTGATATGTAACCAAATTCTGACAGAATATCTAAGTATTGATGAACGTATTCTGAATTTTTTAAAATGTCTATATTTATATCTCCTATTAAAATACAGTAGTTATAATTTGCTGTTTTAATAGACAGTAAATGATAATATAGATCCATATTAAACTGCATGGGTTCTAAAGAGGGTGACCTATAGGCAGCTAGGAGATATAACATTTGAGATTGATACTTAATTTGTACTTCCATTAACGATATTTCGTGAAATAAAACTATCTTATAATCGTATATGAGATTGTTTCTTAAATATATCACCACTCCATCATTTTGGTTAACCGAACCATTATTGTATATTACTGAGTATCCGTCAATTTCGCACATTCCTAAGCATTCAATATAGTGCGTCTCGGTTAGTACAATACAGTCAAAATATTCTGTCACTTGGCTTAATAAAATTTTTAGTTCGTCTAAGTTCTTATGTATACTGCGAATATTTGAATGCATGATTTTAAAATTCGATGCAGATTTATTGATTTTAAAAACTTCGTTACATTGCTGCATTGAGTCTACCTCTTCTGTAAGAATTTTGGGATATTGAAAATCTCGAATATAGTTATCCATCTTTTTTTTTTTTTTTTTTTGTTTGTTTTTAAGTTATCGATATATAATTTTACAGTGTGATTTATATAACTTAAGAATAGCACAAGCCTAAGAATAATACTTTTACACACTCTTTTTTGCTTACCTTAACTATTACACTGTCCTAAAGATTGCTTCCACAAAAATGAGTTTATTTTCTATTCTGTCTTCTTGATCGTCTTTCACCTGTCACTAGTCTCTCCTGGTTACGTTGAGTATTTCTTTTTGTTTCTTCTTGATCACTTAGTTCGACAAGGTCTTTTCCACTGCCAGATTCGGATATTCTCTCAAATATGTCTACTTCTTTTTAGCTCCTTAACTGAATATGCCCTTTCGTTCACTATCAGTCTGTTTTTTACAATTTTTGCGGAGTAACCTAATTCTTTGGCTTTTTTGTAATTTGTGTATAGAGTTTTTTGTTCTTCTCTTTCACAAAAGGTGAGGTCTTTAGCGATACTCAGTCCAGAGCCTTTTAATTTAAAAGTATTTTTTAGGATTTCATACTTTTTTATTTGAGTTGTTAATTCAACTAAGACTGGCCTTATTTTGTTTGGTACTTCTTGTCCGATTCTATTAATATTACTGAAATCACTTGTATTTAAGTTTATTTCTAATTTACTTGTTAGTATTTCCTTGACATTCTCCAATAACGGCTTTTCGTTTTTTTCTCTTATGCCAAAAAATAATAAGGTTATTTTTTCTTACCGCTCTTTGAATCGTCTCTAACTGTTGCTTTAACTCTGTGTTTTCTTTTCCAGAACATCTACTTTCCTTCTCAACTCTTCTGTATTTTCTAGATGTATTAGATTGTCACTTTTTAGTTGTTTGATATCGTTTCTTATTTCAACCAGAATTTTTATTATTTCTTCATTTGATACCATTATTTGGCTGTGAGGTCTTCGCAGTTTGGATTTGAAAATTTTTTCTTAATGTTTAGCGTACGGTCCTGTCTTGCTTTATAGTTTTACAACCAGATTATCCTACTCTTAGTGTGATGTGTTTATTTGTGCCAGATGTCGGGTTTTTCCAATATTCCAGGTCGGTGTCGCCGGTCTGTCCCTGCTCCCTTTCTATTACTTTCAAATCGGATTGGTCTTTTATTGTAGACTGAGAATATTCCCGCAATTATATACACTGCACTTTTGTTTTATTATTATTGTTTATTGTTGTTGTATACTCGGTTATTATTTATATTGAGATTAATTTGTTATATCACTTGTTAATTTTCGCCGTCGTCCACTTTATTTTTGTTAATTTCTAATTTATTATTGAATTTAGTTTTATTGTGGAGAGGCTGGGCACTCTAGTGTACTTCCGTTCGGTACGA